>JAWPHD010005597.1:0-160186 GCA_037043455.1 Cyrtodaria siliqua | reverse complement strand
GTCAAGGATTAATAGAAAATGAAGTGCTTCACAACTTCGTTGGCAAGTCCACCATTATATAATTGTCCTAAACTGGCTTTAGTAAAAAACGAATTAATATTTTTACATGGCCAAAAATGTAGTCTCTAGCGAAAGTTTATCTGAATAAGAGCAATAAGCTCTTCTCTGGATAAGAGTGATGCTGTTAAGGTTGTTAAGAAGTCAATAAGTACTTATATAGATGAATACTTGACGTTTATTGGCAAATTTTAATCTTAACGTCTCCTTGTAATTTTTATAGACCATAAAAAAAATTTAATCATAGAGGTTTATAAGTTTAGTAACAATTTGTTTTAACGTGATCTTTAGCGGCAGTATAAGGGACAAGAAGTTAAAAGCTTGAAGATATTTATGGTGGTTTCAGGCACTAGAATTCCAAACTAAAACGGGCTTTATGCTTTTTAAGGGTGCGAACAAACCTTTTAGTATATCCAAAATAAAGGAATCATAAAAGTCCCAGCTTATCAACATTCAACCTTACAGATACACTACTATACGTTTTCGTTTCAAGGACATGACATAGTATATTTATGGACTGCGTAGCCTTTAAGCCATAACATATATTGTTGAGTCAAACGGACAAATGTTCAGCGATCAATCTCATCAAATCGAGATTCCAAAATATTCAGATACTTTTGCATATAAACAAATGCGCACATAGTTTTCCTTTGAGTCTTAAAGGTTATAGGACTAGAGCAGAGAGATTTCATTAAAGGACGTTGATGTTGGTAAACAGTTGTACGTTTTATATGGTGAATCTTAGGCATTTTAGTTTGCATCTTTTGCTTTAACAATTTCATTAAAAACATCAAATACTAATCAAAAACAAGATGTTGAGCAATACAAAAGGTCAACAAACACTTGTTGACAATCACAATGTTTAAACGTTTGTCTATCCACTGTGATTAACGTCAGCACTACCAGACACCAATGTCCTTGTTTGAGAACTCTTCGGATTGTCTTTTATAGTATCCGAACTACCCCCCATTCTTCAGTCAGGACGTGTCCCGAATGAAATGAACTTTTGTTATTCGACACTAACGTGACAATTGAATTGAATTGGATTTTATAGTCGCAAACTGCTAAGGTCATATGTTGATCTTTCAGCTTCCAATGATGAAGGAAGACCCCAGTGTGCACCTCCGGTGCTTATTTGTGTGCACGGGCGGGCACCTGGGTAAAACCACCAACGCTTGTACCGCAAGCCAGCGGACTAGCTTCCTCACATATAAAGATGCAAGGCCAAACCTACAGTGACAAGTACTTTCCCAAAGAACATATCAATATTGATACATGGAAGACAAATCTAGGCGAAATGGCGGTCCAGATCTAGAATGTTGCATTACTGTCTCGCAGAAATAGTTTCAACTCTGCGGGCATCGATGTTGTGCATGCCAAATCTGCTTAAAAGACCGAGATCTGGGCCAGGAATCCGCCAACATAGATAACTACAGAATCTCCTTTAATTAGACGTAGGTGTTGGCATTTATGCTGTTACACCTGCAAAAATACTAAATCAGTACTCACATGTTATTGTGACACAAATCTCACTTTGTTAAATGTTATGTTTGGCATAATGTGCCTGTGAATAGCATGGTGCTCACCCCGTTCGTCTACATTCTTAACCCTACAATTGTAACGTTAAACCTTAACTCGTCTGAGAACACTAACTCTTCTCCATTGCTGATTGTTTCAAATGGCATGCCTTCTACTGATATTGCAGACGGGAGATGTTTCGTGTTTTCGCATGTAACCTGGACCTTAGATTCAATTTCTCGTAGTTTGTACTAATATCGGTCTTGCTCCTGTTCCTCTTTGCTGATAGAATTCGTCTAAAATGATTCCCGTTGCGTTTTAGCGCTTCATGTTTTTGCTATACTATGCTGACGTAACATTCTTCATCCGCTACATGTGTTGGTGTCCTGTTGGGTTGTCCCTACTGATGGTTGTCTTAGACATTGCCAGGTTTCAATGTACCTATTCCTGATTACGTTTGGGTGAATTGAATTGAAGCAATAATTGCAACTTCTTGAATCCTCTTTTCAGCGTTCAGACAATCTCAGGATTCGAGCCCGGTCTGTTTCATATAACTTCTGCAGGGGTCCTTTTTGAAGGCCCCATGATTAATAAACGGACAAGAGAATGCTGATTTAATACAATAGTTCTTTGGGTATATTTATTATAGCTTGGGCTCAATATTTATTTAGTTTTTATTTAAATGAGTTTTGTGCAGTATACTCTTTCACTTCTAAAAAAATTATAATCAAAAGGCAGGTAATTAATCTCAGGCATTAAATAATAAAAATATATGTTGTAAAACATTGGGCCATATTACAACTCGCTCGTCTTTCGGGGGAAAATAGTAAGGAAATATTAAATCGGGTTATTGTCATAATCATTAATTTAATAAAACAAGTGTTGAGGCCTCTTTGTTTGATGTTAGATATCCCAAAATTGCAAAACGAATGCATAAACGCTATAATTATATAAAATTAAATCTGTAAGGAGTGTTGTTGTCGTTTTTTTGTTTCAGAAAAAATAGAATCAAGCTATATGAACTTTGATGATGTTGACGAGAAGCATTTTTATTTCCTTTTCCGATACTATTATGTGATTACATAATCACACAGTATGCGCAACATGTAGCCGAGTAGTTTAGCCCTACAAATAATTCATATCAGTACAACAACTAATACAATGTACGGAATACATAGTCTTATTTGCTGCTGCCTGTTGTAGATACTTGTTTTTCAGATTCAATATACATGTTAAGTAAAGTATTTGCTATATTCATGATATGTGTTCCCTTTACACAATTACTTATACTTATAAGTGGCAGTCATTTGGATATCCAAACAGCATAAGCATATAATTCATTTTATACATATTCTGCTTGGGATCTATTAAACGAATATTTTGTTTTAATTTTCAAATTAACATACATGTAACACATAGGAAATTGTTTACCATGATTCGAGTATCGTGTATTAAAGTCTCCGTTTGGAGAATATGATTGTAAAGATATTTCACGAGGGTCAATGCTATCGTTCCGTATTTAGTAACATTGTTTAAGAATTGTGCAACTATAGCGTAGTAATATGTACAAGATACTTATAGTATGTATAATGTGTTTGCAATGTTGTAGATTCAGCATGTAGTCCTGACATTTATATGGAAACCTACATTGTAAGAGTTGGCGCTGCTTGCGAGTATTACTTGTCCACTGTAAAAATACAAAAGAAACAGTGTGATAACGTCACTGGACATTGCGATTTACTGGGTGGTGCTACTGGTTGGTATGGGATCCGGATGTCAATATCCGTATTGCACATCTTTATATTCTAAAGTTTACAGACATCATAGCTTTTATAATAATCTTATAGACAACAAAACATGGTTATGATTTAATGTATTTATTTGTTCTTGCTATCAAGTAAAATAAATACCAGTAAAATTGATCATTCGGAGCAACAAGCACAACAAGAAAAGATAGGAAGTAGGCGATGACTCGGTTTATTGAATATTAAATATTGTAATATTCTATGAGAGTTAATATACGATGCGTAACCTCTCACACTTCCTAGAAGGACTGCTTTTAAACGGTATTTGATTTTTGTATACTCATTTGCAAAAGAAAGTGGGACACTTGAATTTTGTTTAGATTTAATTGTACAAATTCATTTTGGATATTAAATTCGACAAATTCCAAAATGAATATGTTATTTTTGGTTACCCAAAGTTTTTATCTTTGCCCATATATCATGTTTATCATTTGTTTTCCCTAATAGGATCGAAATCATTAAGGGACTGTCGCTTGATAAAGAGGAATTTGGGTGTACAAATGTTTTCCATATACGTGAACTGTGCTGATAGACAACAGTGTATTGTGTTTCTTCTATACCCGTATTATACTGTAGATTTCTGTTCAAGCCAATTCACTTTAATTTTCAGCGTTAGCATTAGCAGCAACTAAAGCATCAATGTTTGCATGCATTCATTTCGACGCTATGCGTTCACTTTCCATCAGTCACCTGGAAAGGTAATGAATGGTAATGCATGCTGGAAAAAATATGACGATGGTTTCAGGTCTTAAGTATATAACTAAATAAACCTTTATGTTATGCACACGTAGTCTATGCAATGTGCAAACACGTTCGATTCACCATGTGGTGAGTGATTGATTGGGGTTAGCTTCATATGTATGATGGAAAGGTGCTCCAAATCCAAACGATAACAGCCTATTACATACATTTCATGATACACAGCATTAGGCCCGCCGCAAACAATGTTATACTGTACATTCACATGTCCACTACTGCATTTCCAAAACTCCTTTAATAACTCCAAACTATTACATTTGTTCGGCTCACACTTTGTTTAAGATTTTGTCCTTCTTTCACATAAAGATAATGATGTCTTTAGAAACGCATATATGTTAATTAATAAATTGCTTAATTTACAACAGCATATGTCTAGTGATATAAGTGTATAGTTGTGATACATTCCAAATGGCTTCACAATTTTATTTCATGACGTGCAAATATTTCAAAAAATCAATGTCTATATCCCTATATTAATCTTTAAAATGTAACGAAATGCCATATTTTATAAGTTTAATGATGCAATTATTACCTTTAGGAGATCTTGCATTTGGAAGGTATTGTACACAACTAGATAGTCACTTCAGCGCAATACATCCTATGCAAACGATGGCGACCTTACAACATGCAGTAGGACAGATGTGCCGTATTCAGCTGCCGGCCATCTTCGAACTACTGAACCATGTGTGGGAAGTACATTTAACTGACAAGACAGTTATACAAGGCCTCGTTATACTACACGGAATCTGGAGCGGAACGTAAGATGATTTTCCAAATATAACTGGGGAGAAATTTAGTAATAGTTCATAATGTCTGCAGCTTTAAACTTATTTGTGTTTTGTTCGTTTTATCGTTAACAAGTGATTTTGTACTAGCAATGCTTGTCGTGCAGTTTTTGACAATGAAACTTATCTTGTTATTTTACTTTATCTTGCATCAATGCCACCCACATCATCAATTAGACAATGTTATCAATGTCCTTATTTCTTTTTCCCACAGCATCAATTAGACAATAGGTCATTTTGACCAGCTTTTTATTTCCTTATTTATCTAAGATTCAGATACAAGAATACGTACACCATGATCCACTGTTTAGAAATATGTTTTCTCCATGTGTCATGCTGGCGGTTTAAAAGGGAATGAATGAGAAGTCGTATTGTAGTTTCGAAAATTATAAACATGTAATAAATACAGTCGTATAGCCCAAGGAATGTATTGTATCTGGAACACTAGACCATATCTAAAAGCACTTACCGATTAACTTGAATTAAAATTATAATCAATACTTGATATAAAGACATAATTTGACCTTCAATCAACTACAGAGTAGCGACATTTCAATTACATGATTCAGTCATTACATTTATAATTAATAAGAAGCAAACAAGGAAAGACGAATTAAAATATTATATTATAATTTAGATAAGAATGCAGCGTGGGAAAGACAGAACAATACAAATAGTAATTTAGATTGTAGTCATTATTATCTTTGAATTGTGGTTATCCTTTCCCAACAATGTGTATTTTAAATTGAAGAATGCACCTAAAAAAACAAACATAACACGAGTGTTAATTAAAATATGGATTCATAATTGGCTGAAATAATTGAGATAAAATATGATACCATTTATTTAAAGAAGTACCCATCTGCATATGGCACAAATGAAAATATTGTTATACATGTACATATAGGCGATTGTATACATTACTTAAGATTTATCTATATATTATATGCTTTTCTAGATACTTTTGTTGGATACAAAGTATACGTTGAATTGACAAACCTGTATGCTGACCCTGGATACCAAAAGCTACACACCTGCTTCACTCATGATGGCAAAACATCACCAAGCACAGTGATGTACGTGACTTGTAACGAGCCGCTGCTTGGTAACCAGGTCCGAATTCAACTCGCATATAAACAGTCGCAGCTGGTGCTATGTGATGTAAAGATATATGAAGGTACAACCTATGATTGTAATAAAACAAACGTAAGTTTCAAATAATTCAATGTGTGCTTTCTATAACATATTTGTCTGGATAACTATTGTTATTGTAATATAATAAAGATCAGAAGCTGAATCTGTGATAATGTATGTAATAATGTTTTACTCTACCTATTGGAACTATGGATTTGTCTTCAGTTGTACACCTTGCAAACAATTAGACACACAGAGAATGTGCGAGTCCGATGTTCTGAACGAATACTCAGTAATTAACTGCACTTATAATGCATTGTATTTAGTGTAAAGCTAATAAAGAGCATGTAACGACGAGTTTCTTTTAACTACAACGTATTTAGGTAGAAATCTAGCGTATGGAAGGAAAACGAGTAAGATATCTCAATCTGGTACTGAGACAGGTGCCTTTTTAGCCGTGGATGGTAATAAGTGGACTTGCAGCAGATGGGGACAACAGAAGCCTTGGTGGATGGTAAATCTTGGCCAGATATATGCCATTCACATAATACGCATTCGCTACGGTTACTTCAACAGCGGTGTGTATATAAATAATATACTGACATAAAATCGGTTCCTTTTGAAAACAACTTGTTCATATTTAAGTACTATTTATAATTTGCATTTCAGTCTAGGCTTGTTTCAAAGAACGATATTTTATAGTTTATAGTATTTTACTGTTGTTTTTCTTGATAGTTTTAAATATCATTGACGTTTAACAATACTATAGTTATGTTAACACTGTTTCTCCAATTTAGAGACAATACAATATGTCGTATTCGCCGTTTCATATCAAACTGTTTAGCGATTGCAAAACACTGTTAAGCGATTCTGAGTTTGTAATCCAAGTCTAAAGTATGACAAGAAAAGACACTTTTGGTATTGAATCCATCATGTAGATTACCTTAATTTCTATAATAAGCGTTCATTTCGTCACGTTTCATTAACGGAGACAAACTTTTGACATGATGTATCTTCAATAAGCGCAGACATATTCCGCGTTTCAATTGTGTAAACTTATAATTTAAATCAAAATTGAAAAATCTCTTAATATTAACTTGATAAATATTTTTACTCTAATTATGATTCAAACATGGTGGTGGTTTATTAAATAGGTAATTATAAACAGTGCAGTGTGATGGTTGATCGATATAAGTCTGATCTACAAATAACACCTTTTATCAATATCATATGTAATCGATCACGTTTGGCAACCACACATTTTTTCACGGTTTTACAAAATCCAAAATTGGCATATGGCTGTTACTTCACTTATACTAGTCAAAATTCTTAAGTACCCACCTAAGAATATGTCAATAATATTTACTTATTTTGTGTATTTCACGCTTGATTAGAGATACGGCTGAACTGTAAATAACGAGTTTAAATCGTCTGCTCTGAACGGCTGAACTGTAAATAACGAGTTTAAATCGTCTGCTCTGATTGCATGAACACATTTTAAAGCTTTCAAAAACGTGAAAAATGGTCTTATAGAAATGCTTACACAATTGGGTACATAGAATTTTGATAAGTACGTCGACTTTGTGCAGCTTTCTAAGTTCCTTCTCCTAAAATATGCCAACTAAAATTACTTTGACATCATGCTTTACTAGCATTAACACTATAAATGCATTTACAGAAGCAACTTCGAAACATTTAGTGTTAAAGATGAACTACAGTTACTTGAATTTCAAACGATATTCAATTAAAAGGGAGGTAATTTAGGATCATCCATGTTTCATTTGATTATTTGTGGAACATCAGCAATAAATGAGTTTATTTATATCATTTCCTACTCATGTTAAGAAGTTTGTTTCTTTAAGTGGACTTCGATTTATGTTATGTGTTTTATCAGCACATCTCTTATTTGTAAATAGTTTTATCTTTATATCTTTACATTAATTTTTAATTACTACTTCATTTCTTCACCATTTCTTCACATCAGTTTTTGCGCACAATTTGACCTATTTATGTGTCGACGTGCCGCAAAACACCATTCATTCATTCATATATTATCAGCACATATTATGCTTTCATATGAAGGGAGGATAACTCTCAATAGATGTAAACAAATAAACAGACAATAAATATTTAACAAACTATTGGTCGCAACAAAATACTAACCACACAGTCATCTATTCTAAAATATGTTAAAAATAAGAAAATTAGTTAAAAGATACACAAGTGAATAATTTGTAAATTTGCTCAGTGTATATCAATTAAATCTTTATTAATATTATTATCAGGTTTGTCGCTAGATTACAAGCTTGATGCTTGGAATGATTCGATTGCACACTGGACAACAGTGCATAACGGTACGACCACAGCTAATGCGTATGTAGACCTCATAGGTTCGATCACGACAAGACTTCTGAGGTGGAAATTGAAACCGTCGTTTGGTCCGTTATTTTTTGGAGTTTGCGAGTTTCAAGTTTTTGGTGGTAAGATTGAATAAAATAGTTTACATCAATTTGACTGAGTAGTTTTCAAACGAAGTAATGTCTAAACATCTGTTTCTTACTAATCTTATATCTGATCAACATTCAAAGATGTGTCGACGTCAGGATCTGCATCATTCTTAAAGGGGGTGTATCAGACTTTTTCTAGAATAATCTGAAATATTAAAATGTTCCAATTTGTGATAAAACGTAAACTCTACCAACAAATGGTGCTTATCCCGTATTTGTCTTAAATTTGAAGTAGAATGCTAAAAGTAACCCTGGTGCCTAATATAATAGGAGTATTACTAGAGTAACGTGTTCTCGAGAGGTGATACAAGCTTCAGAACAAGTTACTATAGTAATGATCCCAATGATCCTTTTATTATATACCTCTTACACATCATTAACATAGAAATATTTGCATTGCTATTGCATACACATTCAATAAAGCATATTATTCTCGATAAAGTGCAGCGGGAAAATGTATGTAGTTTTAAGGTGTTGGTGTTCATTGGTCTGACCTACTTGGCGTAACGTCGTCTTGACGTTCTCGGGCATAGTGGCGTAAAACGTGTTGAATCATTGGAAAAACCGCTGTTCTATTTTTAGTAAGATAGTGATACTAATTCTATTTTAAGTAGCACAGTGATAACCTGTAGTGTGATATTACAGGTTGTTGTATTCAATGAAGGTACTATGTATATATTATTGATAGGTATATAATAAATATATATACTGTGCAACTGAATTTCCTTGTAAATATGGGGTCGTGTTTTGTCTCTTAATTTGTTTGCCATCAATGTACAGTGGCACTGGACAATGTAAACACCTTTCAAGCCGTTACGTCGTTATTTTTTTCGTAGACGATTTTCCAAGATAAATCAGCACTAAACCATAATCTACCCTAAGTAGGTAATACGATCATCTACTCGTTACCTTAAATCGAATTTGTGTTTGCTCACCGCCTAAATTGACAAGACCATGTAAATCAAAGTACTGAAAGTACTGAGAATGCAAGGTTTGATAGGAAAGACTGTACGCATTTTTGCACGATTGCTGGACATTTAAAATTTCCATAAATTTGACATAGTTTTAGCCAACTTGGCGATCTTGGGCGACCTACACAAATATTAGAGGGTCGATCCATTCCAAATATATTGTGATCAATTGTCATTAAACTGTTTCAAATATAGACTAGAATATTATTTTATGAAATTGCTGATGGATAGACAGATTTGTGTTTGATGGCAAAACTGTCACTCAAGATGACCTCCATGTCTAAAATTATGTCATTTACAGAGTGGCGTGTATTAAGTAGTCTTCCGGGAACAAGATGCACAAGAGGGCCTGTATCACTTTCCTGGCTTGAATAGTCTAAGGCCTACTGGAATTTGATTCTTTGAATTAATGCACCACCATCAAGAACGTATTTCACATCATCCGGTACCAGCGAATCTCCAAATCGCATCGGCGAGTTGCGGTTTGTTAGCAGCTCTAATCAACCCGTCAGTGTCAAAAAGTGCTGGAGGATGTGTACATAATTCGTAAGAAAATGTATCAGACAGTTCCTCGGGTGCAACTATACCGCGTACTGCTGTAATAAGTCTCTGGAAAAGAAGCTGAGGGTCAACTTTTATGAACTCATTGTCAATCTTCAACGGAGTCTTGGTATTTAGTGTTTTGCCTGATTTTAATTTTGGAAAGATAAGTCATAGACATTTCGGTCCGTCATTGACTGTACTATTGACATTCCGATTCTTTTTGCCTCGTCTACATCAGCTGCATCGTCAGCGGGCACGCCACTTGCAATACTAAATATAGTATCAATTTCCACAAATGGTGACCTCTCTGTCAGAAATGCTGCTAGACGTTTCATGTCACGATTATCTCTGCACATTCTGGCTTCACTGCTTTCAACATGTTCGCTGACAACATACTGAACCCCTCTAAATTGCATCACCCATTCTTGTGCAAGCAGGAGTCGAAACGAGCCACAGTGATCTTTGCAAAGCTGTCATACCTCTGTCCCCAGTAAGACCACCTAACGTCTTAACATTTGTTCTGTAACAAAGTCTGTTGAAAGTCCCGCCCAGCATCTATCACTCCTTCTGACAACATGATATCTTTGCTCAAAGTGACTATACACGTGAGGATGATCATGTTATAGAGCAGCCATATTCTGTAGATAGAGGTACAGTGATTTTATGTAAAGATTGTGTCCGGATGATGCAAAATACGGAAGCATGTCAGAAAGAGCTAGAAGGTGAAGAGACCAATTTCCAGTTCGTTCACCCTTAATAAACATCCGCAGAATGTCGACCATTTCCAAATACATAAGCCACAGTTTAGATGTGAAAAACTTTTCAATTGATGATTTAAACTGAATAAAGTTGTCATTTAGCTCGGTTAGTGAGCTATGTTCACATGCAGATTTCAAATATGTTCGTTGTTCAAGAAGGTCGTACAATAATCCAGATACTACACTCGGGTTGCTTGACCTTATGGGCTCTTGGACGTCAGATGGAAAGAATTATCTTCAACATCTTGAACCATAATGTCACCAGATGATTCTGTTGGGACTGGAGTACAGTACATTTGGGACAACCTAATCGCATTTAAAACTGCATCTATCAAAATATGTCCTCTTATGGCTCGTGAGATGGCCTTTCCGCTTAGAATATGACCTACTGCAGTATCTGCAATAACACTATTTCTACATTAATATAACAGTATCTTGTCCATTGTCAAGACTGTCCTCGCAAATTGAGGAAAGTAAAACAGATCTACTATCACAGCTGTATTAACATAAAGAAACTGCAGAAAACATGAACTTGAAGATATAAGACTGTATTCTGTTATGATTAAATAAGTGCCGACTCGAAGTACGCTGACATTTTTGTTTAGTTAATATTGTGACGAAACGAGGTACGAAACTGAGGACGAAACGCAATTGCTCATTTTGATATTAAAATAGTTTTTATACATATCGTTTTCTCGTCAGCCTACCTTATAAAATCATCCAAACATAAATAGAAAAGTAATATGTATAAATGCATACAGGAATTAATTTAGGATACAAATGCAAATAACTGTAGTAGGAACAGGCAATATTATAAATGAACTAGTAACCGGATAGCGCAACTATCCGAATTTCGAAATACGCTACAATGCTTTTCTTCTGGAGCAAATTTGTTCAATTCTTGTTTTCTAATCATATATTTATATATTGTTTTAGAAACAATTGAAAAATATTCTGTAGCAATTTGTCCGGGGTGTTTTGTTATTTTCACTTGCCTAATATAACACCATAGTCGCTGTCAAGCGAAGTTGCGCGTGACGTCACATCGTGTTTTTCCCTTGATGAGAAAACCTTGCAAAAATTCGCTTGAAAAAGAAATCGCCCACAACTCATACATAATGAGATTTTCGTAGAGTTTTTACGACTTGAAGCCTCGATTTATGAGAAAATATAGGTTATCCGCCAGATGGCGATGAGGAGGCGGCAAAAGCAATGGCTATGAATGAAAGTTTGAAATAAACCTTGCATTCAATAAAAGTACATCCAATCAAAAGGAGATATCTAACAATAGAGTAACCATCCAGAGAAATTAGCAAACAGTATACTTAAAGGTTGTTGTAAAGATATATAAACACATAGAAATAATTAGAAACACCTAAGAATGTATCCAGAATTGTACTGAACAACCACATCAGTTAAAGCCAAAGAGAAATCCTGAAACCTAAAAGCTAAAACGAGAAATTAGGTTGGTAAAAGCAGATGTATCTACATTATGATTTTATTTCTATCAAATCAGTGTATCGACTGGAGCTCAGAAAGCTATAGACACATGCTGAGTATATAACTTTGGGTTATACAACACGAGTTTGTCACGAGTTATATAATAGATAATACATTATGGCTTGAATCACCTATATGATGCTTAAACAAGTTAACTAAGAAATTAAAATAAGTAAGAGTTTCTCCGCGCTACTTACTTTCTGATCATCGAGCCTATTGAATGTGGCTTTAATGTAGAATATCGCTTAAGCCGGTGATAGGGGGCCGTGAGATGTGTTGCTTTGTATATGACCCCTCAGTGACAGACTTAAGTTTGTAATTCTCTCTTATTTGTTTTCGTTGCATCAGAAGGATCACATTTTCTAATATGTTTTGCATTTAAAATCATGCAATATGACCCGATATAAAAATTTAACCTCCTTATTTTATCTGAACACTTTGGTAAGATATAGATTATTCACTCAATCAGATATTATATTACAATGTGTTAATTAAGATCATCAGATGAGACTTATCTGGTTGTTCCTAGAACCAGAACCAGAATTGCTGACAGATCAGTAGCTGTGGTTGGCCCAAAATGGTGGAATGCTCTCCCTAAAGACTTAAAGTGTGTCACAGATGAAAATAATTTCAGAAGCAAACTGAAGACACACCTGTTTACAAAGTTTTATAACTGAATGACTGAACCGTAGTGATTGTCTTGTGAATATGTGACTTTGTGCATGTTTATGAACTGTGTGAAGCGCAAAAGAATATTGTATTATAAAATGTTTGCGCTATACAAATGATTGTATTTGTATTTGTATATAATAATTAAAGTACGCCTATATAATAACTTCTGATAATGGTGCAACAACTTGCAATACACGTACATATAAGTATAATAAAGTTGATAGTTTGCTAATTATATACAGCTATGTTTCTTTGGTGTTGTTGTTTTTACTTATACCAAATGATATTGTTTCAAGACCCATATTTACATCCAAACACTTACCCTGGAGAAATCTTTGTAAACTCGTCCAGAATTGTTGAATAATTTGACATTCCCAAAAGGGGTCATATCTTACCTTGTAAAGAACTTGTGACCTAACCTATTGTCGAATGATTGTAATTTGATATATGTAAATGAAATAAATGACTTCTCAGATATATGGAGGTATTGGCATAATGTCTCTTTTCAATGCACTGTTTTGCAGATTGTCCTAAATTTCAATGTGGGCTGGATTGCACTGAACCCTGTTACTGTAAAGACTTTTCGATAAATGACAGACTTTCTGGAAAATGTCAATCAGGTTGTGACAACAGATGGTCTGGTGGAATGTGCAATATAGGTACGTGTTTTACCATTTATAATTTATAATCTTACACTATTCTTAACGTCAGTATTGCCTTTATATTGTAAAACTAATGTTATTAATAGATAAACATGTTCTGGAATCTTGTATCACTTCGAGTTGATTACTATTTGTCAGAAAATTAAGTTACTCTGCATATATTATTGACAGGTTTATAATAATTTTTTTATTATCAGTCCGCCAGAACTAAGTGCCATAAAGTTTGACTCATTTGACCTTTGACCTCCAGGTGTTTTAGTTATCGTCTAATAATTATATAATCCACATGGATTCACGGCTACAACATCTATAAGTTTTGTCAGGTTTTCGAATTCGCCAAGCCAGAATCACCGGATATCGCAACATTACTGGCATGTTTTAACATTCCATGAAATGCCCGTCAAGCTTTACTTTAAGCGTTGTCGAGCCTTATAATATGATATACATGTATACCTCTTCACATTAAAGTGTCCTCCATAATGTTTGTACTACGCTTGCTATAGTGTTGTTATAAGTTGACATAGGGAAACCTTCATCGGGACAGTGTATGTTTAATGCTTAACCCAAGGGCAATGCCGGAAGTGTTATTGAGCCTATGGTGTAAAACAACTGTTATGAACTGCATGACATATCGTGCTACATCTTTACAGAATGCCCGGATGGCAAAGTGGGGACGCATATGTGGTACCACTTGTGGACATTGTTTACAATCAGAGCCGTGTTATGCTCAGACGGGACAGTGTCCACGTGGATGCGCGAATGGTTATAAAGGGAAAAAATGTGATGCACGTAAGTTTTCTTAATCGTACATTTCATGTTTCATTTCGTAAGTTGATTTTCCATTGTGCTTGTCGTTTTAAAACAAGAATACACACACTTTGGAACGTTTGATGTTGAAATAACTACACCCACATGAGGATGGGAATAATATATATAGTAGATATATTAAACAATACACCTATCCTATTTGTTTGTGTAAAATAAGAAAGGGCATGTGATTAATGTTTCATATTTCTTCTATATGTCTGATGTGAATACAATTTCCAAGGAAGGGTACTGAGGCCTTTGTAATATTATTGTGTAAAGAATTACACATGGGTTTCATTCATTGTTTATTGCAGAAGAGGAAGTGAATATCAGAATCATTCTGATTGGTCAATATCAAGGGCATCAAGGGAAATAACATTTAAGTACAAGTAGTTATTTTAAAGGGGGAAAGAGTGGGGTGGTTGGGTGGGAGAGTTAACAAGCAAGTAATGACTACTGTAATAAATACTGTTACACCCATATTTATTGAACTGTCAAAACACTAAATATCTAAAATGTTTTTTATATACGAAATGCGAACTCGCTGTTTACTAAGCATGCTTTCGACATTTGCATTTTATTGTATTATCATATAATACGGTGTTAACAAGAGTAAGAAAGAAGAAATTGGGAAATCGCGGAACACAATCAATACAACAAATATTGCAGACTCGGTTTGATTAGTGAGAAATGATTGCTACCGTTCACGCCCTCTAGCCCCTGGTTGATCAGAACTCAATACTTAAAATGTCAATAGTACACAAAGTTGAGCCATCCGAAAGATGAAATGCATATGACCGTGAAAATGCAACCTACAATGTGGTATTTTCATCCCATGGCCAGCGGCCAATGTTCCCAGTCTCTAGCAAAATGATTTGCCCTAAACGAGAAAACAATGGACGAAATATACAAAATGGAATTGGTTGGTAGCCTAGGTTATGAAACCTGCGTATCACACACAACATTCAACAGACTAAATTATAAAGCAGATAACATACCCTAAGAGTGATCAAACAATACTCAGAATTTTTAAAGGCTGTAGTAGTGGAACCACCTATCCGAAATTAAAGTAAGAAAACAAAAGTATTTAAGAATGTTCCGCCGATATCTGTATGGAATGAATAACAGTACAGATTGCAAGCACGGGGAGACGTTTTAAGCCGTCACACAGCACAGGCAACACTACTGTGATATATGTAAAAATAGGCCGAGAGACAAACAAGTTAACGTAATATTAGATCATGTCACAGTTGTTAAAAATATTTTGAAAAAAAACACAACTTTTTTCTTACCGGACACATGCTTCCCGCTTTTTACCATCAGTTCTTCCTACCAAGCATTTTGAATCGATGTGGGCGAAATCGCTTCTGTCTGTTCAAACACCTTGACATGCCTTACATATTGATTACAATTCACCCTTGTAACACGATGTGCTAGAAGTACACATCAGCACAGAAATACTATTGTTCACATTTAAGGGATACGTGTGCGTTAGCGTGTGCATTACAACACATATAAATTGTTCACTGCTACCATGTGTAATTATAAGATTGCATTATCAAAGTGAAAAATGTAAAGGAACTGTTGCTACCTTACCATTTGCAATAATGAAAACCATACTAATGAAAATTAAAAAAAAAAAAAAAAAAAAAAATCAACTGCGCTGCAGAGGATAATGAACGTTTTAGCACCTTCATTTTGTATTTGATCTTTACGAAGCTTTGCCGGTGTATTTATATCAATGAAAGCTCAAATGAGTTTGAAAACCAGCTAGATCGGACCAGTAATACAGGGGTTATTGCCCTTCAATTAACGAACATTTCTATATTTTGTCTTGTCAACACTCTAGCGCCTCCATTTTGCATCCTATCTTTTCGAAACATTACCAGATTTTAATATCAATGCAAGCTTAGACGAGTTTGAAAACCAGCCAGGTTGGACAAGTAACACCAGAGTTATTGCACTTGACTTAACGAAAATTGCTATATTTTGTGTTGTCAACACTCTAGCGCCTACATTTTGCACCCTACCTTTACCAAACTTTGCCAGATTGTTGATATTGAGGAAAGTTTGGAAACCAGCAAGGTCGGTACAGTAACACCGAAATTATGGCCCTTGAATTATTGAAAAATGTGTTAATTTTTTGATGTCAACACTCTAGCACCTTCATGTTTCATCCGATCTTTACCAAACTTTACCCGATTGTTATGATAGGGCCCTCATATTGCCTATTTTAGCAAAACATTGCAGGGATGATCAGTACCAAAAAAATAAGTATAGAAATCGAACAGGAGCAGCTTTCACAGAACACAGTAAACCCAAAAGCACGCAAAAGGACAAACATGAATGGCAATGTTAACAAAGAATAAAGGCATATGACGTCACAAACACAAAAAGGGTTGACGATAGGGCTACCACCTTGGAACGGTCAGTGGCAAAAAGGCCGCTGGGGGTGGGAGAATGTGTGTGTGTGTGTGTGTGGGGGGGGGGGGGGGGGGGGGGCGGGGGTGTTAAACCAGGTTCTAGGGTGCACCAAACCACTCTCTTACCCTACTGTCATCCCAATGAAACTGGACAGTGTAAATAAAGAAATCCCCGCCATGAACTATTCTCTAACCAACAAGGCAGCATTAATAGGCAATATAAGTAAAACACAAAGATGCTCGTGTATATATATAAATACAAAAAGAAAAAGCTTAAAAAGCCACAAAGAATGTACTCAATGACTTGGCAAAAGCCAGAGCAACAATAGAATAAACCATTCAGGGAACGACAAGACAAGACTGCAGGCACACATCAAACGTCCCCGTCCTTTTGGGCTTTAGGTAGACGTCATCATAGGGTCCACAGCCTGTCATCGCACAATTAAAGAGGAAAGCATAGTGGCGAACTGTAAATTGGTCCACCACCAAGCATGGAGTACATTGCAAAATAAAAAGGGTCATAACCTATTTTGATAAACCTTTACCAAAGATAGCATGAAAGTGATCATGACCAAGGTTCTTACGAAGTTTGTATATCACATCACCATAAAAGTCATGTTGTGATAGTCCTTGTCGCACAAGAGTTCTTATATTACTTTTATATTTGGAAAGAAGATCAGAGTTACGATAATAAAACTTTGCAAAGGTTTTACGAAGTTTATGATAACGGTAGCCCTGATGGAGCAACTCTTTAGTTATACAAAGATTACGAATATTAATGTCCTCAACTCGAGTACACGAATAAGATGCGACACATAGACATCATAAGAAGAAAGATAAAAATATCGGACATGGAAAACAGCGTTCAAGGACGACGGTCAACCACAAAACACAAAAACAAACACGCAAACAGACAAACGAGAAGGAAAAAGTAATAAAAAATGCAAACGACATCACAAACACAAAAGGTTGCTCGGGGAACATTCCCATCTAAATAGGGATAATTAACAATATCAGAATTAATTTCACCGTATTCAATAGAGTGATGTAAATCGGGAAAAGAAGCTTTACTATCAGAAATATTAGCCTAGTTGTGCACCCTTTAAAGGTTCTACTACACAAACCTTGTCCGGACTAGTTCATGCTGAACCCCTGGCCGGCAACGAAACTTGTCAAGGATGATCAGTATCAAGCCCAGTTGTGCATATCAATTCCGTGTTCCGGCTGAATATTTTTTGGCGGATTTATGGCCCTTTAAAGGTTTTGATGCACACAATTTGTATGGACGAGTTCTACTGAACCCACACCGCTGCGGGTTCGAATCCCACTGGGAGCTCGACTTGTAAGGAAGTGTCGATTCTTACGGATGGCGGGAGGTGTACAGTATTGGTTCTAGCCAGGAAAAGTGGGTGGTCTGCCTCCACCACAAAAAATCGACCTTCATATATAACCTTGCATGTGTTGAAAATGACGTAAAACACCATACAAACAAAACAAAACAAACAAATCTGTTGAACCCCTGGCTGGATTTCAACGAAACTTGGCAAGGATGATCAGTATCAAACCTAGTTGTGCATATCGTCACTATATTCCTGTTGAATGATGTTGGCGCAGTTATGGCCCTTTAATATTTTTACTACACAAACATTAACTTTGTCCGGACTAGTTCTCCAGAACCCCTTGTCGAATTTCAGCGAAACCTTGCAGGGATGATAAGTACCAAGCCTAGTTGTGCATATCATCACCGTGTTCCGGTTGAACGATTTATGGCAGAGTTATGGCCCTTTAAAGGTTTTAATAAACACACTTTGTCCGGACTAGTTCTGCTGAACCCCTGGCCGGATTTCAACGAAACTTGTCAAGGATGATCAGTATCAAGCCTAGTTGTGCTTGTCGTATCAGTGTTCCGGTTGAATAATATGGCCCTTTAAAAGTTTTAATGCAATTAATTTGTATGGACTAGTTCTGCTGAATCCCTGGCCGGATTTCAACCAAACTTGGCGAGGATGATCAGTATCAAACCGAGTTGTGCATATCATCACCGTGTTCCGGTTGATTGATTTTGGCGGAGTTATGGCCCTATAATATTGTTACTACACAAACATTGTTCCTACTAGTTCTCCCGAACCTCTGGCCGAATTTCAGCGAAACCTTGCAGGGATGATTAGTACCAAGCCTAGTTGTGCATATCATCACCGTGTTCCGGTTGAATGATTTTTGGCAGAGTTATGGCCCTTTGAATGTTTTGCTACACAAAATTTGTCCGGACTAGTTCTCCTGAACCCCTGGCCAGATTTCACAGAAAAGTTGCAGTACCAAGCCTGGTTATGCATATCATCACCGTGTTCCGGTTGAACGATTATTGGCAGAGTTATGACCCTTTAAAGGTTTTACTACACAACTTTGTCCGGACTAGTTCTGCTGAACCCCTAGGCGGATTTCAACGAAACTTGGCAAGGATGATCAGTATCAAACCTAATTGTGCATATCGTCGCCGTGTTCTGATTGAAATATTTTTGGTGGAGTTATGGCCCTTTAAAGGTTTTAATACACTAACTTGGTACAGACTATTTCTCCTGAAGCCCTGTCTGGATTTCAACGAAACTTGGCAGGAAAGATCAGTACCAAGCTTAGTTGCGCATATCATTGCCATGTTCCGGTTTAATTATTTTTGACAAAGTTATGGCCCCTTATACACAAACTTCATCCGGACTAGATTTTCCGAACCTCAGGCTGGATTTCAATGACAATTGGCAGGAATGTTCAGTACCAAGCTTTCAACGAAACTTGGTTGCGTTTATCATTGTCTTGTTCCGGTTGAATGATTTTTGGTGGAGTTATACTACTTCTCCTGATCCCCTGCCTCGATTGCCAGGGATGACCATTACCAAGCCTAGTTGCACATACTTTCGTCGTGTTCCAGTTGAATGATCCTTGGCTGATTTATTGCCCTTTCTCCTGTAGGGGAGACATCTGGTTTTACTAAAAACCACCCCTAGTTCTATGTTATTATTTAAAGAGGCACTACCTATATCTACGCGATTTTTAATGTAAAATATTAAATACTCAATATTACTGTATTTATATGTATACAAAGCTATTTTATGAGTATTCTAAGCAGAAACATGGTTCGTATTCCAGTTCTGTAAATTATTAATTATGATCGAAACAATATCTTGAATAAAATGCTGCCCAGCCGTTTATTCCTGCCGGAGAACTACGAGTTTTTACGATTTTCTCGGACATGCGCAATGCGGTTACAAACTATTCGGCGCAGTTCCGATAGCAAACGAATCGATCGGAACTCTTCGCTAATCAGACGAGGTAGTTCCGATTGTAAACGAATAAGATCGGAAGATCTCCGCAATCGTGTTGTCTAAAACAATTACGAATACAATTTCAAAAATCCGATCTTTTCAATCCTGTTTTTCCCCAGCAAAACGCATATTACATTGGGTGAAATTATTGCCATTTACCTTTTTTTATAGTCCTCTTTATAATTAAGTAAAGTTTATATCAATTGGTGGACAAAAAGATATAGGTAGAGCCTCTTTAAGGACTCGAGGCCGAACAATTATATAAAATGGGTTTTTGACCATCTGCATAAAGAGGCCCCTACATGCGGTCAAAACCTATTTAAACAATTGTTGTGGCTCAAGTCGCTAAATAACATGCTAACAATTTAAACAAGAGGCCCTAGTTCTAATTTGGTATGCGGTCAAGGGTTTAAGTTTCTGTTGTGGGTGTTGTTGTTTTGTGTTTTTTTTGCAATGTTTTAAAAGAAGTACTGATGGGAATTTTATGACGACAACCCTTGATATAAGCCGTTTTAGCCAGTAGAGCATCCACAGACCATCTTAGGTCTCTATTGATTCAACATCAGATTTGTCTGGATGCAGTTAATTGACTATAATCGATATATTCTGATTCGATGCTTTCTAATTTGAGTAGTGAAGCCTGCTCATAACGACTCTTATGTAAGGAATTTTAATTAAATTCAAGTGCATTTCCCTTGTATGAACCTTATTTATGCGTGTATGTTTTGAAACTGTGGCAACAACGTTTCTGGGGTCGAGCACTTTCAGATTGTTTTGTTTTTCATCGCTCGTGACCCAGTATGGCTGCTGTTGCTAAAATAAACCGAAATTAAAAAACATCAAACGACATTTCCTCTGAAATGGCATATTCATTGATAATCAAATATCACGTACATGCTGACTGCATTGACTTTTATCAAGATATTGTTTTCAGAGTCATCAAATATAAAGTAAATATGGTTGTCATTGAAACATTTATTTACTTTGAGTTATATAGGAACGATATCTTCTCTGAATCCGCTGTCAGTATTTATATTTGTCAAAATGGTTCTTGATCGGTTTCCTTTCATTTTTTTTGTTGCTGACAGAGATTTAAAATGTCAGGAAAAAATACATACAATATCTCCTCCGAATCTGTGTGTTCAGTGCTCAGCAATTTTATGTATATTTTTCTTCTTTTTTTGACGAATTGTCATGATGGTCGCCACAAAGACGGCAATTTTACACTGAGAACTGTATAAACAAATACAATTTTGATATGTTTTTACAATTCAATAGTCGAATGAAACTGGATAACAATGTTCATTGGGTGGTGTTTATTGTGCCTTTGCTGATTCAGTATAGCTTCCAATATTACATTTTTATATGGTTATATAGGAATATTTGTTGTTACTTTTCATGCCGGTTTTGCTTTGTATCATAAAACTAAGTTATTTACAGCTTTATACAATATTAATGGAAGATGCAGCAGTTCTATTTTGTCCCGCAATGGGTTTGCGTATGAAAAAGTGAAGCGGTATTAACTTACCTAGGGCTATCAAATTGATTGATAAATGGAACATAAAATCTTCACTGAAAATGCTTTCAATAGTTCTAGACAACAATGCTTCTTGGTTGGTGTCCTTTCAAAGTTGTGTTTGTCGTTGCCACCCATGATTCAATAATGCTTGGGTGAACATTTGACAATATACATGTAGGTCATATAGAATAGTAGTTAGTCCAACAAAACATTTTCAAATAGCAGACTCATTGTCAACATACTAGCTTTAAGATACGATGGCCAATTTAGACATGCATGTCCATACTTAAAGAAACGATTCATGCCGATTATGTTGATGAACATGATACATAAACAAATTGATCCTTGACATGTTTGCCTTTAACATATTTGCCTTCTGCAAGGTTTCCTACTTTACCAGAAAGGAAGCAGATTAAACTTGTTTCTTTGCAAACAAAAGGGGAAATACACATTTATTGAAACATGTAATGCGACATACCACACTGCATAAATAAATAATGGCATTTATTTGAAACCAAACGAAATTTGGTGTGTATTATCCTTGATCTTGCAGGTAGGAATACGTATAAATACGCATGACATCATGTTGTTATCTGTATAATTTATATTCTATTCGTCCAGTAAGCTTATTGTAAAGGCAGTTTGTGCGACACGATTTACAGGCTGTACAGTAAATGGATGTGTAAATTGTTTCGCCTTTATAAAAACATAAGATGGCACACCCACATGGAAGTCAAAGAACAAATACCCGTAACCGTGTATAAGGATAATGCTATAAGTATGTATCCTTTATGAAATAAAGTTATTAGCACCAAACTGCTTTTGCAAAAGAAATTTTCGAAACCTTTAGTGTTAACTCTGAACTACAGTTACTTGAATTTCAAACGCTATTAAATTCGAGTTAATTTAGGATTATCCATGTTTCATTTTATAATTAACTGTAGTTCTGCCATAAATGGGTAAAACTTCTACATTTTTTATATTATTTCCTACCAATCTTAAGAAGTTTATATCTTTACACGATTCATATCATGTGTTTTATTAGCACATTTCGTGTTTTCATATAAAAGAAGGGTAACTCTCTAAAGATGAAACAATTTAAAAATATATATACATATATTACAAACTACTGATCAAAACAAAATACTCATTACACAACTATTCTAAAATATAGCTAAACTAACAACATTGGTTAAGAGTAGTTAGGAATTTTACTGGCATTTAAACTGTACATAAGACAGCCTTCACATCGTCTAAACTTTTCATTTTTAGAATGTGGAGAAGGCGAATGGGGTGGAAGCTGTACCAATGTATGTGGCTCATGCTACGACGACATCACGTGTGATAAAATTAATGGATCCTGCAGTAACGGGTGTAAGCCTGGATATAAAACTATAGCCTTGTGTACCGAAGGTACATTGTTCTTTGATGAATGTTTTAGTTTTAATAGCTGAAAGGCGTTTACGCTTAAACTAAGACAATTGTTGTTTTACGCCGCTTTCTTATAGATGTACTTTACTTATGAGAAGCAATACCTTCTGGAAATAATGTATATGATTTAACACTTTTATTGTATGTGATATGTTTTGGACAAACATCTATGACCTGTAATTTTACGGCAACTTAAATCCGAATGTTGGCGAATGTATTGATCTGTTTAGGGTAAACGAAATCCAGTATGTTTTGTTAAAAAATAGTATAATAATATATACACTCTATCCGGCATTTTAAGGTTATAGTAACAGGTTTATTTGCTTTAAAGATACACGTTTACGGAATATATTAAAATATGACACTGCTTATTTGTGTTTGAATCAACATTTATTCAGCAGACATAGAGTTTAATATGCCATTTTTTAGCTAGTTTACTCTCTACAACAACCCTTTTCTGAGTTTTTGTTATATATAGAATGTGACCCTGGATCTTATGGGAAAGATTGTACAGGACGTTGCAAATTGTCTCAACACTACAGCTTGTAGGATTACGGATGGTATTTGTGGTGGATGTAAGGCAGGCTGGAAAGGGCGATATATGTGAACAAGGTAAACGTCCTTAATAAGTTATTTTGAAGTTGTCAATTTCGTTTATAGTTAAAACTTGTTTATTTTATCTCGTTTGTAACGGAAGCTCTCTGAACATATTTTAGTCACTCTCAATGTCTTCCTGGGTATAACCAGTACTAAGCAAATGCAGATAAAGTGTCTTTCTCACGTACACAACACATATGGTCATGGCGGGGATCGAACCCACGACTTTCGATCTTGATCCAACGCCCTACCACTAGACCACAGCGCTCCACTTGGTCGTGGGACACTGTATCGTGACACTTTATCATGCACTTAATTCATGGGTATTGGTATTAGTGTTAAAAGATCGGTCTTTATAGTTGACAGTTATATATTACCATTTGAACAGTAAATACCAATGTATTTGACGTGTCGGTTTTTTAAATAAATGTTCATTCTGATACATGTAATGATCGTAGCGTAATTATTCTTGACAGGGTCTTACATGTTATAACGCACTACCATTATATTTAATATGTATATGTCTGCTATGACCTAAACGCAAGAAAGCCGCGTGAATCATTCAAATTTTCACTTTTAGATTGTGAACAAGACGAATGGGGTGAAAGCTGTACAAATGTATGTGGTTCATGCTACGATGACATCACATGTGATGTAATCAATGGCACATGTATCAGCGGGTGTATGCCTGGATATAAAACTACAGCCAAGTGTACCGAAGGTATGTTGTTCTTTGGTGTAAGTTATGCTTTTAAAAGATGAGATTATTGTAAACCACGCATTCAAAACAAACAACATGTACATGGATAAATACAGAGCCACACGAAACCACGCATTCAAAAAAAAAGCCATACGAAACCAAGCATTCAGAACATACATGTACATGGATAAATGCAGGGTCATCTAAAACCACGCATTCAAACCAAACAACATGTACATGGATAAATACAGAGCCATACAACACCACGCATTCAAAACAAACAACATGTACATGGATAAATACAGAGCCATCCAAAACCATGCATTCAAAACAAACAATATGTACATGGAAACATACAGGGTCATCCAAAACCACGCATTCAAAACAAACAACATGTACATGGATAAAATACAGAGCCATCTAAAACGACGCATTCAAAACAAACTGCATGTACATGGATAAATACAGGGTCATCCAAAACCACGCATACAAACAACATGTCTCCTGATCCCCTGCCTAGATTTCCATGAAACTTGGTAGGGTTTGACCATTACCAAGCCTAGTTGCACATACCTTTGTCGTGTTCCAGTTGAATGATCCTTGGCTGATTTATGGTCCTTTTTCCTGTAGGGGAGACATCTGGTTTAACTAAAAACCACCCCTAGTTCTATTTTAGTATGGTAATTTTGGACTCGAGGCAAAACAATTATATAAAATGGGTTTTTGACCACCTGCATAAAACTGCCACTCTACAGGGGGGTCAAAACCTATTTAAACAATTATTGAGCCTCGAGTCCCTAAATGACCATACCAAATTAGAACTAGGGATTCTTGTTTAAATGTTAGCATGGGTCAAGGGTTTAAGTTTCTGATGTGGGTGTTTGTTGTTTTGTGTTTTTTTTGCAATGTTTTAAAGAAGTACTGATGGGAATTTTAAGACGACAACCCTTGATATAAGAGCAGTTTTAGCCAGTAGAGCATCCACAGGCCCTCTTAGGCCTCTATTGATTCAAAATCAGATTTGTCTGATTGCAGTTAATTGACTTTACTCGATATATTCTGATTCGATGCTTTCTAATTTGTGTAGTGAAGCCTGCTCATAACGACTCTTATATAAGGAATTTTAATTAAATCAAGTGCATTTCCCTTGTATGAACTTTTGTGTGTTCAGTGCTCAGCAATTTTATGTATATTTTTCTTCTTTTTCTGAAGAATTGTCATAATGGTCGCCACAAACACGGCAATTTTACACAGAGAACTGTATAAACAAATACAATTTTGATATGTTTTTACAATTCAATAGTCGAATGAAACTGGATAACAATGTTCATTGGGTGATGTTTATTGTGCCTCTGCTGATTCAGTATAGCTTCCAATATTACATTGTTATATAGGAATATTTGTTGTTATTTTTCATGCCGGATTTTGCTTTGTATCATAACACTAAGTTATTTACAGCTTTATACAATATTAATGGAAGATGCAGCAGTTCTATTTTGTCCCGCAATGGGTTTGCTTATGAAAAAGTGAAGCGGTTTATAACTTACTTAGGGCTACCAAATTGATTGATAAATGGAACATAAAATCTTTACTGAAAATGCTTTCAATAGTTCTAGACAACAATGCTTCTTGGTTCGTGTCCTTTCAAAGTTGAGTTTGTCGTTGCCACCCATGATTCAATAATGCTTGGGTGAACATTTGACAATATACATATAGGTCATATAGAATAGTAGTTAGTCCAACAAAACATGTTCAAATAGCAGACTCATTGTCAACATACTAGCTTTAAGATACGATGGCTAATTGAGACATGCATGTCCATACTTTAATAAACGATTGATGCCGATTATGTTGATGAACATGATACTTACACAAATTGATCCTTGACAT
The DNA here is from genome assembly GCA_037043455.1 of Cyrtodaria siliqua. Taxonomy (NCBI): domain Eukaryota; kingdom Metazoa; phylum Mollusca; class Bivalvia; order Adapedonta; family Hiatellidae; genus Cyrtodaria; species Cyrtodaria siliqua. Next base: position 133,831 of record JAWPHD010005597.1, on the reverse strand, counting down.
ATTTGCCTTTAACATATTTGCCTTCTGCAAGGTTACCTACTTTATAAGAAAGGAAGCAGATTAAACGTGTTTCTATGCAAACAAAAGGGGAAATACACATTTATTGAAACATGTAATATCAATAACCTTTTTATTGTATACTTTCATATAGTTTTCGATCAATGTTAATTGTATGACAATTACTTTTCATTGTATTTGTGTTATTTTTTATAGCTTTTGATGGAATTCCTATCTTGTCATTCAGTTTCATTTTGTGTGGATGATTAATTTGCGCGAAAATGACGTCGACGTCGGATGACGCGTCGACGTCGGATGACGTTATTAAAATCATCAAGCGATTTTCAAAAGTTTGTTTACCATTCGAAAGCGTTAAAAACAGTGGGTGAGTGACCATTTCAATTATTTTATCAATTTCTGCTATAAAAGGTTAAAAAAACAAGTACTTTTTTGTTGACACTATAGGAAGGATTCCGTTATTTTTATTTGAAAGTAGTTCCTTATTTCTATTTCGCGGCTCTTAGCAAGCACTAGAAAAAGTTCCGGTGCTTTATCAATGTGTGCAATATCGTAGAATATTGCGCACTTAGCTCAATGCAAACTAAACGGGACAATATGAAAGTATACAATAATGCGACATACCATACTGCTTAAAAAAAAAAGGGCATTTATTTGAAACCAAACGTGTGTATTATCCTTGATCTTGCGGGTAGGAATACGTATAAATACGCATGACTTCATGTTACCTGTATAATTTATATTCTATTCGTCCTGTAAGCTTATTGTAAAGGCAGTTTGTGCGACACGATTTACAGGCTGGACAGTAAATGAATGTGTAAATTGTTTGGCCTTTATAGAGGGTCCCAAAGGGGTTTTGCGTGAAAAAGTGATCGGGGTGTTTTTAAAAACGTGACACGTGAAACAAACAATATTTTTGCTTGATTGCGTGAAATTATATCAGCGTGATCCGTGATTTTGGTCTTGGTAAAGCGTGATCGCGTGATATGGTGACGTGAAACGTGCATTTTTAGTCCTTTTTAGTCTTTTTAGTGTCCCTCCTCCTCCAAGGTATGTGAAATGTTCTCTTTTTGTCATAACTTTTATACCACATGAGATGCCAGAATGCTGTTGTCAATTTGAAAGCCTCAGAATACATCTGACGGCTCAAGTTTGTGTGTGATTGTGTGTGGTTTTGTTTTTGCAACCCACACATTGTAGTAGAGAAGCTCGAGCCTATAGCGCTTCACGTCTGCTCATCCCCATTTAACGTGAAATGTGAAAGTTCTGCTATTTGCACGTGAATACGTGATCCTTGTTTTTATTTTACGTGATCACGTGAACACCCCCCCCCCCCCACCCCCCCCCCCTTTGGGACCCCCTTTATAAAAACATAAGGTAGCACACCCACATGGAAGTCAAAGAATAAATACCCGTAACCGTGTATAAGGATAATGCTTAGGACATGTTCATTATTCTAGTTGTTATAACTTTAAACTTGACATTATAACTGTTGCTCTTGTAATTCAGCGTTATTGTTGTTTTTCTGTTGTTGTTTTTTATAATTTACACTCATACTTACGGGTGGGGTATTGCTTTTAGCAATTTTGGCGTTTTAAGTCCCTACACCATATAAATATCATTTAGTTAAAAAACAAATGCTATTACTATTTGATAAGTTCGTCATTTCTTAATTAAATGACAATTTCAATTTCAATATTTTTTACTGGTGTTCTTTTGTACTTCCATACACACTTGTTTTATGATTTCCCACATCAAACAAAGCGTAACGTTATGAGTGTAATCAATAATGTGTACATAAATATAAATTTATTGCTACATAATTTTTTTTATGTAGACTTAATCTCTACCCGGATACCTGTTAGTATACGAATATATTCATTTATACTTAAGCGTCGTTATCACAGTAAAAGTTTATATAACGCATGAACCGTTATGCGAATTATCTTTCCAATTAGAATCAATCCACGTGACGCTTTCACAACGTACCAGACAGTTATAAAAACTGCCTACATTTGTGCAAATTATTCCCACCATCCCACCCTTTTGTCTATCTATCATATCAGTTAGTCTACGATAATATATATGTACAGGTTTTCGGTTTGAGATTATTAAAAATATGCAATATAAATATATCTATATTATGTTTCTGACATATATCATTTATTGGAAAGACAAAAACAAATGTTATTACTATTTGTTAAGGCGGGCGTGGCGTTTTAAGTCCCCACACCTTTGATGTGACAACATATATATATCATTTAGTTAAAAAAAATGCTATTACTATTTGATAAGTTCGTCATTTCTTAAATAAATGACAATTTCAATTTCAATATTTCTTACTGGTGTTTTTTTGTACTTCAATACACACTTGTTTTATGATTTCCCACATCAAACAAAGCGTAACGTTATGAGTGTAATCAATAATGTGTACATAAAAGTATGTATCCTTTATGAAATAAAGTTATTAGCATCAAACTGCGTTTGCAAATGAAATTTTCGAAAGCTTTAGTGTTAACTCTGAACTACAGTTACTTGCATTTCAAACGCTATTAAATTCGAGTTAATTTAGGATTATCCATGTTTCATTTTGTAATTGACTGAAGTTCTGCCATAAATGGGTAACTTCTACATATTTTATATTATTTCCTACCAGTCTTAAGACGTTTATATCTTTACACGATTCATATCATGTGTTTTATTAGCACATTTCGTGTTTTCATATAGAAGAAGGGTAATTCTCTAAAGATAAAACAATTTAAATATATATATACATATATTAAAAACTATTGATCAAAACAAAATACTCATTACACAACTATTCTAAAATATAGCTAAACTAACAACATTGGTTAAGAGTAATTAGGAATTTTACTGGCATCTAAACTGTACATAAGAAAGCCGTTCACATCGTCTAAACTTTTCATTGTTAGAATGTAGAGAAGGCGAATGGGGTGGAAGCTGTACCAATGTATGTGGCTCATGCTACGATGACATCACGTGTGATAAAATTAATGGATCCTGCAGTAACGGGTGTAAGCCTGGATATAAAACTATAGCCTTGTGTACCGAAGGTACGTTGTTCTTTGATGAATGTTTTAGTTTTAATAGTTGAAAGGCGTTTACGCTTAAACTAAGACAGTTGTTGTTTTACGCCGCTTTCTTATAGATGTACTATACTTATGAGAAACAATACCGATAGGTTCTGAAATAATGTATATGATTTGAAATTTTTAGCTCGACTATTCGGAGAATAAGAGAGCTTATGTAATCACCCCGGCGTCGGCGTCGGCGTTTTCGTTGGCGTCGACGTTGGCGTCGGCGTCGGCGTCCCACATCAAGGTTTGCGAGTAAGCTGTGTTTACAAGTCTATATCTCTTACATTTCTTATCCTAGCACAACCCAATTTGGCCATGGGTTTCCTTATAGCATTATCTTAGGGGATGCATAAGCAATTTTGGTTCCTGTAATCCATGGGCTCCCATGGAACCCAAATTATGATAGCCCATAAAATGTGTCCCATTTCACATCAAATTTTGCGTGTAAGCTGTGTTTACAGATCTTTATCTCTTACATTTCTTGTCCTAGCTGAATACAATTTAGAAATTGGTTTACGTATAGTATGTGTAAAGGTTCGGATAAGTACTTTTGTCTTCTGCAAATTCTGGGCTCCCATGGAACCCAAATTGTGATGGCCCATAAAATGTGCAATAAAGGCAGATCTAGGTTTGCATGTAAGCATGTATATATCTATAATTTTGGTTTGGGATTTCTTATAGCATTATGCATCTTATTCATACTTCACCCATATTGGGGCATAGGCTCCCTCCTCCAACCCCCACCCCACTTCCTCCACACACCCCCACCACTCCACACTTTTTTTAAACATATTTCTGTGTTGTTTTAATCAGTTCGTACAGAGCCATACAAAACCACGCATTCAAAACAAACAACATGTACATGGATAAATACAGAGCCACACAAAACCACGCATTCAAAAAAAGCCATACGAAACCAAGCATTCAGAACTAACAACATGTACATGATTAATGCAGGATCATCTAAAACCACACATTCAAAACAAACAACTTGTACATGGATAAATACAGAGCCATACATCACCACGCATTCAAAACAAACAACATGTACATGTTAAATACAGGGCCATCCAAAACCACGCATTCAAAACAAACAACATGTACATGTTAAATACAGGGCCATCCAAAACCACACATTCAAAACAAACAACATGTACATGGATAAATACAGTTCCATACAAAACCACGCATTCAAAACAAACAACATGTACATTGATGAATACAGATCCACCCAAAACCACGCATTTAAAACAAACAACATGTACATGGATAAATACAGAGCCATACATCACCACGCATTCAAAACAAACAACATGTACATGGATAAATACAGAGCCATCCAAAACCACGCATTCAAAACAAACAACATGTACATGTTAAATACAGGGCCATCCAAAACCACGCATTCAAAACAAACAACATGTACATGGATAAATACAGATCCATACAAAACCAAGCATTCAAAACAAACAACATGTACATTGATGAATACAGATCCACCCAAAACCACGCATTTAAAACAAACAACATGTACATGGATAAATACAGAGTCATCCAAAACCACACATTCAAAACAAACAACATGTACATGTATACATACAGAGACATACATTTCTGTGTTGTTTTAATCAGTTCGTACACATATATGTTGCCCCCTCCCCCACCCCACCTCTCACACCCACCACGCCTTTCACCCCCGCCCCACTTGAAACTCTATTTATTTTTACGTATTTCTGTGTTGTTTTAGTCAATTCTTACAAATGGCTTCTTGCACATATATGTTGCCCCCTCCCCCCCCCACCCCGCCGCCTCTCCCCCTCCTCTCCCTCCCCCCTCACTCGAAACTCATAATTATTTTTACATATTTATCTGTTGCTTTTGTTAATTCTTACACATGTTGCCCCCTCCCTCCGCCTCCCCTCCGCCACTGGAAACTGGAATATTTTTATTTTATTTTTATTTTTTACATATTTCTGTGTTGTTTTGGTCAATTCTTACATAGCTTCTTACACATATTGTTGCCCCCTCCCCCACCGCGACTCCTTCCTCTCCCTCCAACCCCCTCCCCCCACCCCCACTCAAAACTGGATTTATTTTATATTTTTTATTATTTTTGTTTACATATTTCTGTGTTGTTTTGGTCAATTCTTACACATAGCTATGTTATATGGTGTAGGATTGGGGTCAAAACTACTGATGTAGGTGCACCTGTAAAAAAGTGTAGGTGCACCTATATATTTTATAGGTGCACCTATATATTTTATGGGTGCACCTACAATTTTATTGGTGCACCTATAATTTTACAGGTGCACCCATAAAAAGTATAAGTCCACCTATACTTTTTATAGGTGACCTTCACTTTTTACAGGTGCACCTACATCTGTAGTTTTGACCCTGATCGTACACAATAATGTTACCCCCGCCACTGCCCCCACCCCCACCCCCACACACTCGAAACTGGAATATTTTTTTTTTTTTTTTTTTTTTTTACATATTTCTGTGTTGTTTTGGTCAATTCTTGCACATATATGTTGCCTCCTCCCCCACCACCCCCTGCCTCTCCCCCCGCCCACCCACCCCCCGACTCCAAACAAGTTATGTTTTTTTACATACTTCTGTGTTATTTACATATTTCTGTGTCATTTACGCTATGTTGCTACCCCCACCCCCCACTTTCGAAACTGGAATAATTTTATTTGTATTGTTTTTACATATTTCTGTGTTTTTTTTGTCAATTCTTACATAGCTTCTTACACATTGTTGTTTTTTGTTTTTTTACATATGTCTGTGTTGTTTTGGTCAATTCTTACACATAGCTTCTTACACATATATATTGCCCGCCCCCCTCCCCCACCCCGCCTTCCCACCCCACCCACCCCACTCGAAACTCATTTTTTTTATTATTTTCTTTACATATGTCTGTGTTGTTTTGGTCAGTTCTTACACATATATAGCTATGTTGCCCCACCCCACCCTATCGAAACTCTATCTTTTTTACATATTTCTATGTAGTTTTGGTCAATTCTTACACATATAGCTATGTTGCCACCCCCACACACCCACTCGAAACTCATTATTTTGTATTTTTTACACATATATAGCTATGTTGAATGTTGGATGCGCAACCACCCTCGCCCCTCCCCCCACCCACCCAATTGGTTTATTTGCTCCCCTCACATGGAGGACAGGGGGAGGGGAATTGTTTTCATTCTATCTTCCATTATTTGGATATTAATATTTTAATATTTGAACGCAGTCATTTACATATAAAACAATTTAGATTAAATTCAGATACACAGATGAAATACCAATAAAAAAAATAAAATGAGGCCACAAGAAAAATTGCCAGATATCAGCTTCCTCCCCGACTTGCTTACCGACCACAAATTTCTTTCAAATGACAGCAATTTTGGATTAAAACAGATAAAAATAATAAAATTTCACATAATTTTATATCAGCCCGAGTTTCTATACAAGCCCCATCCCCCAACCCCACCCCACATTGTTTTAGTCTTGTTTTCTGATGGTATATACTAGCTATATAATGTATTATTCTCTGAAAAATCGAATAGTCGATTTGCGCTGTTCTCCGACAACTCTTGTTATTGTATGTGATCTGTTTTGGACAAACGTGAGAATGAACATCTATGACCTGTAATTTTACGGCTACTAAAATCCGAATGTTTCCGAATGTATTGATCTGTTTAGGGTAAGCGAATCCAGTATGTTTTGTTAAAAAAATAGTGTAATAATATATACACTCTATCCGGCATTTTACGGTTATAGTTACAGGTTTATTTGCTTTAATGATACACGTTTAAGGAATATATTAAAATATGACACTGCTTATGTGTGTTTGAATTCAACATTTATTCAGCAGACAGAGTTAATATGCCGTTTTTAGCTAGTTTACTCTCTACAACAACACTTTTCTTGAGTTTTTGTTATATATAGAATGTGACCCTGGATCTTATGGGAAAGACTGTACAGGACGTTGCAATGTAAATTGTCTCAACACTACAGCTTGTAGGATTACTGATGGCATGTGTGGTGGATGTAAGGCAGGCTGGAAAGGCGATATATGTGAACAAGGTAAACGTCCTTAATAAGTTAATTTTGAAGTTGTCAATTTCGTTTATAGTTTAAACTTGTTTATTTTACCTCGATTGTAACGGAAGCTCTCTGAACATATTTTAATCACTCTCAATGTCTTCCTGGGTATAACCAGTACTAAGCAAATGCAGATAAAGTGTCTTTCTCAGGTACACAACACATATGGTCATGTCGGGGATCGAACCAACGACCTTTCGATCTTGGATGCCTGGATATAAAACTACAGCCAAGTGTACCGAAGGTATGTTGTTCTTTGGTGTTAGTTATGCTTTAAAAGATGAGATGATTGTAAACCACGCATTCAAAACAAACAACATGTACATGGATAAATACAGAGCCACACAAAACCACGCATTCAAAAAAAAGCCATACGAAACCAAGCATTCAGAACATACAACATGTACATGATTAATGCAGGATCATCTAAAACCACACATTCAAAACAAACAACTTGTACATGGATAAATACAGAGCCATACATCACCACGCATTCAAAACAAACAACATGTACATTGATGAATACAGATCCACCCAAAACCACGAATTTAAACAAACAACATGTACATGGATAAATACAGAGTCATCCAAAACCACACATTCAAAACAAACAACATGTACATGTATAAATACAGAGACATACAAAACCACGCATTCAAAACAAACAGCATGTACATAGATATACACAGAACCATCCAAAACCACGCATTCAAAACAAACAACATGTACATGTATAAATACAGAGCCATACAAAACCGCGCATTCAAAACAAACAACATGTTCATGGATAAATACAGAGCCACACAAAACCACGCATTCAAAAAAAAGCCATACGAAACCAAGCATTCAGAACATACAACATGTACATGATTAATGCAGGATCATCTAAAACCACACATTCAAAACAAACAACTTGTACATGGATAAATACAGAGCCATACATCACCACGCATTCAAAACAAACAACATGTACATGGATAAATACAGAGCCATCCAAAACCACGCATTCAAAACAAACAACATGTACATGGTAAATACAGGGCCATCCAAAACCACGCATTGAAAACAAACAACATGTACATGTTAAATACAGGGCCATCCAATACCACGCATTCAAAACAAACAACATGTACATGGATAAATACAGATCCATACAAAACCACGCATTCAAAACAAACACCATGTACATTGATGAATACAGATCCACCCAAAACCACGCATTTAAAACAAACAACATGTACATGGATAAATACAGAGTCATCCAAAACCACACATTCAAAACAAACAACATGTACATGTATAAATACAGAGACATATAAAACCACGCATTCAAAACAAACAGCATGTACATAGATATATACAGAACCATCCAAAACTACGCATTCAAAACAAACAACATGTACATGTATAAATACAGAGCCATGCAAAACCACGCATTCAAAGCAAACAACATGTACATGGATAAATACAGAGACATCTAAAATCTCGCATTTAAAACAAACTCTATGTACATGGATAAATACAGGGTCATCCAAAACCACGCATACAAACAAAATGTACATGAATATATACAGAGCCATCCAATATCACGCATTTAAAACAAACAACATGTACATGGATAAATACAGGGTCATCTAAAACCACGCATTCGAAACAAACAGCATGTACATGGATAAATACAGGGTCGTCCAAAACCACGCATTCAAAACAAACAGCATGTACAAGGATATATACAGAGCCATCCAAAACCACGCATTTAAACAAACAACATGTACATGGATAAATGCAGGGCCATCCAAAACCACGCATTGAACACAAACAGCATGTACAAGGATATATACAGAGCCATCCAAAACCACGCATTCAAAACAAACAACATGTACATGGATAAATACAGGGCCATTCAAAACCATGCATTCAAAACAAACAACACGAACAACGATAAATACAGAGCCATACAAAACTACACTTTCAAAACAAACAGCATGTACATGGATAAATACAGAGCCATCCAAAACCACGCATTCAAAACAAACAAAAACCAAATGTACAGGAATAAATACAGAGCTATCCAAATTCAAGCATTCAAAACAAACATCATGTACATGAATATATACAAAGCCATCCAAAACCACGCATTTAAAACAAACAGCATGTACATGAATATATACTGAGCAATACAAAACACCGCATTCAAAATAAACAACATGTACATGGATAAATACAGAGCCATACGAAACCAAGCATTCAAAACATAGCCATACGAAACCACGCATTCAAAACATACCAAGTGTACACGGATGAATACAGGGTCATCCAAAACCACGCATTCAAAATAAACAGCATGTAAATGAGTAAATACAGGGCCATCCAAAACCACGCATTCAAAACAAACAACATGTACATGGATAAATACAGGGCCATCCAAAACCACGCGTTGAAAACAAACAACATGCACATGGATAAATACAGGGTCATCCAAACCATGCATTCAAAACAAACAACATGTACATGGATAAATACAGAGTAATCTAAAACCACGCATTTAGAACAAACTACATTTACATTGATAAATACAGGGTCATCCAAAACCACGCATAAAAACTACATGTACATGAATATATACAGAGCCATCCAAAACCACGCATTCAAAATAAACAACATGTACATGGATAAATAGAGTGCAATCCAAAACCACGCATTCAAAACAAACAAGATGTACATGGATAAATACTGGTCATCCAAAAGCACGCATTCAAAACAAACAACATGTATATGGATCAATACAGGGCTATCCAAATCCACATATTCAAAACAAAAAAAAATGTACATGGATATATACAGAGCCATAAAAAACCAAGCATTCAAAACAAACTACATGTACATTGATAAATACAGGGTCATCCGAAACCGCGCATTCACAACAAACAACAAGTACAATGGTAAATGCAGGGTCATCCAAATCCACCATTCAAAACAAACAACATGGACATGGTTAAATACAGGGCCATCCAAATCCAGGCATTCAAAACAAAAAGCATGTACATTGATAAATACAGCGTCATCCAAAACCACGCATTCACAACAAACAACAAGTACAATGGTAAATGCAGGTTCATCCAAATCCACGCATTCAAAACAAACAACATGTACATGGTTAAATACAGGGCCATCCAAAACCAGCATTCAAAATAAACAGCATGTACATTGATAAATACAGGGTCATCCAAAACCACGCATTCACAACAAACAACAAGTACAATAGTAAATGCAGGGTCATCCAAATCCACGCATTCAAAACAAACAACATGTACATGGTTAAATACAGGGCCATCCAAATCCAGGCATTCAAAACAAACAGCATGTGCATGGATAAATACAGGCCCATCCAAAACCACGCATTCAAAACAAACAACATGTACATGTGTAAAGACAGAGCCATAAAAACCACGCATTCAAAACAAACAACATGTACATGGATAAATACAGTGCAATCCAAAACCACACATTCAAAACAAACAACATGTACATGGATAAAAACAGGGCCATCCAAAACAACGTATTAAAAACTAAAAACATGTACATGGATAAATACAGAGTCATCCAAAACCACGCATTCAAACAAACAACATGTACATGTATAAATACAGTGCCATGCAAAACCACGCATTCAAAACAAACAACATACATGGATAAATACAGTGCAATCCAAAACCACACATTCAAAATAAACAACATGTACATGGATAAATACAGAGCCATCCAAAACCACGCATTCAAAACAAACAACATGTACATGGATAAAAACAGGGCCATCCAAAACCACGCATTCAAAACTAACAACATGTACATGGATAAATACAGGGTCATCCAAAACCACGCATTCAAAACAAACAACATGTACATGTATAAATACAGAGCCATAAAAACCACGCATTCAAAACAAACAACATGTACCTGGATAAATACAGAGCAATACAACATCACGCATTCAAAACAAACAACATGTACATGGATAAATACAGAGCCATCCAAAAACCACGCATTCAAAACAAACAACATGTAGATGGATAAATACAGAGCCATCCAAAACCACGCATTCAAAATAAACAACATGTACATGGATTTCTACAGGGCCATCCAAATCCACGCATTCAAAACAAAACAGCATGTGTCTGAATATATCCAGAGTCATAAAAACCACGCATTCAAAACAAACAACTTGTACATGGATATATACAGAGCCATCCAAAACAACGCATTCAAAACAAACAACATGTATCTGGCTGAATACAGAGCCATCCAAAACCACGCATTCAAAACAAACAACATGTACATGGATAAATACAGAGCCATCCGAAACCACGCATTCAAAACAAACAACATGTATATGGATAAATACAGAGCCATCCAAAACCACGCATTCAAAAAAACAATATGTACATGGATAAATACAGAGCCATCCAAAACCACGCATTAAAAACAAACAAAATGTACATGGATATATACAGAGCCATCCAAAACCACGCATTCAAAACAAACAACATGTATCTGGCTGAATACAGAGCCATCCAAAACCACGAATTCAAAATAAACAACATGTACATGGATAAATACAGAGCCATCCAAAACCACGCATTCAAAACAAACAACATATACATGAATAAAAACAGAGCCATCCAAAACCACGCATTCAAGATAAACAACATGTACATGTTGTGGGGGGTTGCAAGGGTCTGCACATAGTAGACGGCCCAGTTGACCTCAGACGGTTCACTTTCCCAGTTAGTGAACTCTCCCTGGAGTGTTTTACCCCAAGTGTTTTTCTATTGATATTCATGTTACAGTCAAATGTATCTGGATGAGTGTTGTGTGTATCCTTATTGCTGTAACTACACCAAGCTTACTCTATAACAGAAGTGTAGTGTTCTACCTTCGTTATTATGTGATTATTGTGTAAGCTATCCGTATTAATTATACAACGTAATTACACCGTGATTTGTGATCACGGAGTGTGTGTTAAAATCTCTCACTGAGTATTTTAACCTAGACTAACAACAGTGTTTACTTTACTTCAAAACAAACAACATGTATATGAATGAATACAGAGCCATCAAAAACCACGCATTCAAAACATACAACATGTACATGGATCAATACAGGGCTATCCAAAACCAAGCATTCAATTCAAACAACATGTACATTGATGAATACAGGGCCATCCAAAACAACGCATTCAAAACAAAAAACATTTACATGGATAAATACAGGGCAATCAAAAACCACGCATTCAAAACAAACAAAATGTACATGTATAAATACAGAGCCATAAAAACCACGGATTCAAAACAAACAACAAGTACATGGATATATACAGAGCCATCCAAATCCACACATTCAAAACACACAACATATACATAGTTATATATAGAGCCATCTAAAACCATGCATTTAAAACAAGCAACATGTACATGGATATATATAGAGCCATCTAAAACCACGCATTGAAACAAACAACATGTACTTGGATAAATGAAGGGTTATCCAAAACCAAGCATTCAAAACATAAAACATGTACATGAGTAAATACAGGGCCATCCAAAATCACGCATTCAAAATAAACAGCATGTACATGGATAAATACAGGGCCATCGAAAACCACGCATTCAAAATAAACAACATGTACATGAGTAAATACAGGGCCATCCAAAACCGCGCATTCAAAACAAACAACATGTACATGAATAAATACAGAGCCATCCGAAATCACGCATCAAACAAGCAGCATGTACATGGATAAATACAGGGTGACCCAAAACCACGAATTCACAACAAACAACATGTACATGGATAAATACAGAGTAATCCAAAACCTCGCGTTCAAAACAAACTACATGGACATGGATAAATACAGGGCCATCCAAAAACACGCATTCAAAACAAACATCATGTACAGGTATAAATACTGAGCCATCCAAAACCACGCATTCAAAACAAACAACATGTACATGGATAAATACAGGGCCATCCAAATCCACGCATTGAAAACAAACAACATGCACATGGATAAATACAGAGCCATACGAAACCAAACCGAGCATTCAAAACAAACAACATGTACATGGATATATACAGAGCCATACAAAGCCACGTATTCAAAACAAACGACATGTAAATGGATAAATAAAGAGCAATCCAAATCCATGCCTTCAAAGCAAACTGCCTTTACATGAATATATAAGGAGCCATCCAAAACCACGCATTCAAAACAAACAACATGTACATGGATAAAAACAGGGCCATCCAAAACCACGCATTCAAAACTAACAACATGTACATGGATAAATACAGGGTCATCCAAAACCACGCATTCAAAACAAACAACATGTACATGTATAAATACAGAGCCATAAAAACCACGCATTCAAAACAAACAACATGTACCTGGATAAATACAGAGCAATACAACATCACGCATTCAAAACAAACAACATGTACATGGATAAATACAGAGCCATCCAAAAACCACGCATTCAAAACAAACAACATGTAGATGGATAAATACAGAGCCATCCAAAACCACGCATTCAAAATAAACAACATGTACATGGATTTCTACAGGGCCATCCAAATCCACGCATTCAAAACAAAACAGCATGTGTCTGAATATATCCAGAGTCATAAAAACCACGCATTCAAAACAAACAACTTGTACATGGATATATACAGAGCCATCCAAAACAACGCATTCAAAACAAACAACATGTATCTGGCTGAATACAGAGCCATCCAAAACCACGCATTCAAAACAAACAACATGTACATGGATAAATACAGAGCCATCCGAAACCACGCATTCAAAACAAACAACATGTATATGGATAAATACAGAGCCATCCAAAACCACGCATTCAAAAAAACAATATGTACATGGATAAATACAGAGCCATCCAAAACCACGCATTAAAAACAAACAAAATGTACATGGATATATACAGAGCCATCCAAAACCACGCATTCAAAACAAACAACATGTATCTGGCTGAATACAGAGCCATCCAAAACCACGAATTCAAAATAAACAACATGTACATGGATAAATACAGAGCCATCCAAAACCACGCATTCAAAACAAACAACATATACATGAATAAAAACAGAGCCATCCAAAACCACGCATTCAAGATAAACAACATGTACATGTTGTGGGGGGTTGCAAGGGTCTGCACATAGTAGACGGCCCAGTTGACCTCAGACGGTTCACTTTCCCAGTTAGTGAACTCTCCCTGGAGAGTTTTACCCCAAGTGTTTTTCTATTGATATTCATGTTACAGTCAAATGTATCTGGATGAGTGTTGTGTGTATCCTTATTGCTGTAACTACACCAAGCTTACTCTATAACTGAAGTGTAGTGTTCTACCTTCGTTATTATGTGATTATTGTGTAAGCTATCCGTATTAATTATACAACGTAATTACACCGTGATTTGTGATCACGGAGTGTGTGTTAAAATCTCTCACTGAGTATTTTAACCTAGACTAACAACAGTGTTTACTTTACTTCAAAACAAACAACATGTATATGAATGAATACAGAGCCATCAAAAACCACGCATTCAAAACATACAACATGTACATGGATCAATACAGGGCTATCCAAAACCAAGCATTCAATTCAAACAACATGTACATTGATGAATACAGGGCCATCCAAAACAACGCATTCAAAACAAAAAACATTTACATGGATAAATACAGGGCAATCAAAAACCACGCATTCAAAACAAACAAAATGTACATGTATAAATACAGAGCCATAAAAACCACGGATTCAAAACAAACAACAAGTACATGGATATATACAGAGCCATCCAAATCCACACATTCAAAACACACAACATATACATAGTTATATATAGAGCCATCTAAAACCATGCATTTAAAACAAGCAACATGTACATGGATGTATATAGAGCCATCTAAAACCACGCATTGAAACAAACAACATGTACTTGGATAAATGAAGGGTTATCCAAAACCAAGCATTCAAAACATAAAACATGTACATGAGTAAATACAGGGCCATCCAAAATCACGCATTCAAAATAAACAGCATGTACATGGATAAATACAGGGTCATCGAAAACCACGCATTCAAAATAAACAACATGTACATGAGTAAATACAGGGCCATCCAAAACCGCGCATTCAAAACAAACAACATGTACATGAATAAATACAGAGCCATCCGAAATCACGCATCAAACAAGCAGCATGTACATGGATAAATACAGGGTGACCCAAAACCACGAATTCACAACAAACAACATGTACATGGATTAATACAGAGCCATCCAAAACCTCGCGTTCAAAACAAACTACATGGACATGGATAAATACAGGGCCATCCAAAAACACGCATTCAAAACAAACATCATGTACAGGTATAAATACTGAGCCATCCAAAACCACGCATTCAAAACAAACAACATGCACATGGATAAATACAGAGCCATACGAAACCAAACCGAGCATTCAAAACAAACAACATGTACATGGATATATACAGAGCCATCCAAAGCCACGTATTCAAAACAAACGACATGTAAATGGATAAATAAAGAGCAATCCAAATCCATGCCTTCAAAGCAAACTGCCTTTACATGAATATATAAGGAGCCATCCAAAACCACGCATTCAAAACAAACAACATATACATGGATAAATACAGAGCCATCCAAAACCACGCATTCAAACAAGCAGCATGTACATGGATAACTACAGGGTGACCCATAACCACGAATTCAACATATACATGGATAAATACAGGTTCATCCAAAACCACGCATTCAAAACAAACAATATGTACATGTATAAATATAGAGCCATACGAAACTACGCATTCAGAACATAGCCATACGAAACCGCGCATTCCAAACATACATCGTATACATGAATAAATACAGGTCATCCAAAACCACTCATTCAAAACATGTACATGGATAAATACAGAACCATACGACACCGAGCATTCAAAACAAACAACATGTACATGGATATATATACAGCCATCCAAAGCCACGCATTCAAAACAAACGACATGTAAATGGATAAATAAAGAGCCATCCAAATCCACGCATTCAAATCAAACTGCCTTTACATGAATATATAAGGAGCCATCCAAAACCACGCATTCAAAACAAACAATATGTACATGGATAAATACAGAGCCATACGAAACTACGCGTTCAAAACATAGCCATACGAAACCACGCATTCCAAACATACATCGTATACATGAATAAATACAGGTCATCCAAAACCACTCATTCAAAACAAACAACATGTACATGGATAAATACAGAGCCATTCAAAACCACGCAATAGTAGTATAGATAGTGGGGGTACCAGCGCAGTTTCCCCATCGCGGGGAACTAGAACAACTAGTGAAATATGCCAGGGGGGACTCAGGCTTAACTCTCATTTACACAGCCAGATCTAAATGTAAGCCACGCCTAAACAAACACCAACATATTTCATTAGTTGTCTCAAGCACCCCGCGAGGGAAACCCCGCTGATACCCCCACTATCTATACTACTAATCAATCCGGTTTACCATTTTAGGAGAGCGCAATTTTATTTTTTGTCTACTTTCGACGAATCTACTTTCGGTGAAGGTTTTCAATAACATTTGCAACTCGTTAAGCAAAGTCAGACGGAACCGGGCAGTAGTCTTTATCATCACTCTGCATATCATTTTTTACCATGGAGTATTTTATTTTCCTACATTTTGCTATTTTGTATTTCAGTTCAAGATATTATTTAATATTTTCAATATCCTTGAATGGAACCCAACTATTGAAATCTTCATTGTAACCCTTCCATTTAATCAACGATTGTTTCTTTTTGTAATCACGTCGTATTACTTTTTCAATCCTGAATATTTCTTGCTTTGCTTTTAGGAGAGCGCAATCTTTTTTTATTTCTACTTTCGCCGTAGCTACTTTCAAGAAATTTCCCAATCACACGACCCAAAACGGCATCAACACCGGGTCTTCTAGCAAGAGTATTTCTACATTTTGCAATATTGAACGATAGGCGGGAGGCAAGATGAGTTAGACAAGATATTTTCATCCGACATTACAACAAACATACAGCAAGAATAATGCTACAAGCACCAAGAATAATCTAACTATGTTCAATCAGAAAAATACAAGCAAGCATAGCATCAGGAAAAAAGATGGGGGAAAGATATCAAAGAATTGCAAGACAAATTGAAAATCCTAGCCGTCCAAAGAAAGAAAAAAGAGAGCAAAAATAGCAGCAGGGATGAGACGGGGAATAATGTCAATGAATTACAAAAAACAATTACAGGGATTAGATGGAATATTGAAAATCGAGAAAGACCAAAAAGAAGACCAAGAAGAAGACCAAAATGACACCGACGATACACGAGAAAATGTCAGATGATAGTACAGACAAAAGTAAAACATGGTATGCAGAAAAGGGAAGATCTGTATGAAATCGCAAACATATCTATGCAGTTGAAAAAACTTGGATATATAGCTGAAAAAGATAAACAAGAAATACTCGATTGGTTGAACAACTTTTTTGTCACAAATCAATACAGATAATGTCATATTTTCACCGAAAGTAGAAATTTAATCTAAACCTATATTATATACAATGAACTCAGAAAAAGCTACCAAAGAAAGAAACATGGAGATAGACGGTAGCATCTTGGGGATTCGCTCGAGCAGATATCTAGCATACTATATAGCAAAAGAAAATGCCTACGACAATAACCTGGTATCAGATATTTCAAAGGTGGACTACACAAAGGGGAATAGTGGAAAAACAAAATTGCGATCCATCCCAGGGATAGAAAAAGCTTTCATCGATGATATATATGTATTTGAGTATCTAGGAAAAAAAGATATTCAAGCAAAACAAGGAAAGGTGATGTTAACCGAAGGAAAAGCAGGCGCTGCAAAAAATATTGTACAAACACTAGCAACATTTGTGTCAAAATCAATTGGACGTGGACGAGACTTTTGTAATGTCAGAATCTGTAATTGAATATTGAACAAGAATCAGAACAGCAGTATATCGAAAACTATAGAAATAATTGAATCGCATACAAGTAGTAGAGCAAGAAAGAACTGGGAACGTATATGGAAAGGAAAACCAATAGGAAATGTACTCGCAAAGATAGATGTGTCAAACATTCCCATGGGTGTAGTGGAAAAGAAGAAAATGAATCTCTGTCGACTTCTAGAAAGCGTGGGACTAGGAATATACTCTATAGATTACACAAGAGACTATTCTGGAACAATGAAAAGATCCAGTCTGGTTGATTATTTCAGCTTTGACACAACGAAGAGCCTATTTTCTGGAATGCAGAGTGAAGAGCCCACAATTCTAGAGAATACGAAATCAATCGGAAGTAATGTCTTCACTACTATACAAACGAGAGGTGGAAATGTCGTGAGTACAAAAATATACAACAAGATTGTCTCAAACTTTGAAGCGGGGGATGTACAAAAAGTATTCGGAGGTCATCTGGCTGATTTTGTTGATTCCGAATCTGAACGTTTGCGAAATACAATTTTCACACCCGAATGTGCAAAAACGAGGATGTACTAAAGTTGAACTTTCAATATACGGAGACCACAAGCATTTGTCAGGAACACATATTCTAGAAGAAACTGTAGAAGAACTCCCGGGTATATTCTACATACAACCAGCTAAAAATCAATGGGCAAATCTAGCAGAGAATATTGATAGAAATATGATTATACTAGACAGAGTTCAAAATACTTTGTACATTGTTTGGTATTGTAACACTCACACTGGTAGAATTGTAGGGACTTCATTCTCACCAAAAGTATCATGGAAAAAAGCAAAGAAGTATGCTGTGTCAGCATTTGGCTTTCGTCATTGCCCAATATTTGTGCTTGATATACTGCGATACGAAAATGAAAAATTTCTATTTGCCCCGCTAGAATGCTACACCAAAGAAAAAGATACGAAAACACTCCTTTGTGGTCAAAATCCTTCCAAGGCTAGAACAACGACGATAGAACCAACAGACTACCTCCCACCAACAAATTGTGTAGAGTGGATATGGAAGAGAAAGGGGAAGAATAGAATAGGTGATGAGAAGCCTCCATTTCAAATTCTTCGACAAGAAACAGATAGAAAGATATCAATGAACTCCACCAAGAAAAGAGAAAAGATAATTGCACAGATATTTGAAGAAGAGGAAAAGGGAAAATGGGTAGAAGGAAAACAAAAAAGTACAGGAGATAGTTTGGGAGGAAAAAGAAAAGGAGTTGAGTGAGTTGGAAAAAACATATGAGAAAAATAGAAAGAGAATAGAAAAGATTAGAAAACGAGTAGAACAATTGTATTGTGATTTTCCCGATTGTATAGAATATATTAGTCGCATACCTATCGGAAAATACTATCTGGTGGGGTTTGCAAATTATACCAAGAAAAAATATGATTAAACAATTTGCTATTTGAAAAACGATGCCGATCATCATACAGTCTATGCTACTGGAGGATTGAAGAGGATTTTTAAACAAGTAGAAGAGCTCGGACTCACAATTGATGATAACTGGAGCGACTCACGTTCATGCATACTAGACAAAGTACTTGTGGAAATATTTCCTCCTACAGAAAATACATGGAGTGGAAAAACGATACAATGGAATCCGACAAAGATATTGGAGATTAACTGCAGCAAAAAGAGAAAAACTATACTAGAAAGTGAAAAGGAGTATCTAGAGTCAAATGAATATTTGTTGGATTGTGATGAAAAAATGAAAAAGGCAGTGAGTTGTATTTCTATGCCAGAGGGTGACTACATGTGCAGGAAGTGTGTGCGGCATAGAAAGAAAACAATACCATGTTTGTACTATGAAGAAAATGATGATCCAGGTTTTGGGTACTATCTAGAAAAAGAAATGAAGAAAGTTACAGAAGAAACGAAGTCACCAATTGTAGTACACCTTGGAAAAGAAAAGACAACACCTACAAAGAAGGAAGCCAGATTAGCAATTACAGTACTAGATGATATAGTAGAAAATAGTATTGAACAAACGGCTCCTCCGAGTTCTACAAAACATGTCAAAGATATTCCGAAAACAACATACAAAGTATGCAAATATTCTAGAACGACATTTCGTAGGAAAGATAGAATATATCTACATGTGTTCATTGGTGGCAAAGAAGTAGGGATATATGGCTACTACCTACAAAGAGAAATGGAAAAGTATCTAGGGGATGGAAAGAAAAAACATATCTTGCTCAGTATTGGAAAAGATAGAAATACTCCTACAAGAATGCCTGATGTTGATGTTATTTGGACAGAATGTTGAGATTTCGATTCAGATGATTGGGGAAATTTCACCGAAAGAGGACTTGCTAAACTTCAGGTGCATCTCTACATTTCATTTCGATAAAGGTATACCAAACGGGGTTCTCGTAATGTTTTTCCAAGGATATGCTAGCAAGAGGACTTACCAAACTTCAGATGTGTCTCTACGTATTTTTCGGTAGAGATATATCAAAATGGGTTCTGGTAATGTTTGTGGAGCTACGTGTTGAAATATCACCCAGTCAGAGATATCAAAATATCAGGGATGCTGAAATAGCATCAAATCAAGCAGTCTGAGATATCACAGAATCAAGAATAATATGATATCACACAATCAAGAATACTGAGATATCATCAAATCAAGAATACTGAACTTGCAGCAAACCAGAGATATTGAGATATCATCAAATCAAGAAATACTGAGATATCACAGAATCAAGAATACTGAGATATCACAGAATCAAGAATACTGAACTTGCAGCAAATCAAGAATACTGAGATATCACAGAATCAAGAATACTGAGATATCACAGAATCAAGAATACTGAGATATCACAGAATCAAGAATACTGAGATACCACCAAATCAAGAATACTGAACTTGCATCAAATCAGAGATCTCGAGATATCATCAAATCAAGAATACTGAAATAGTAGCAAATCAGAGATTGAGATATCATCAAATCAGAGATATTGAGATATCATCAAATCAGAGATACTGAAATAGCAGCAAATCAGAGATACCGAAATAGCAGCAAATCAGAGATACTGAGATATCATCAAATCAGAGATACTGAGATATCATCAAATCAGAGATACTGAAATAGCAGCAAATCAGAGACACTGAGATATCATCAAATCAGAGATACTGAGATATCATTAAATCAGAGATACCGAGATATCATCAAATCAGGGATCCGAAATAGCAGGAAACCACGAATACTGAGATATCATCAAATCAGAGATACTGAGATATCATCAAATCATGAATACTGAAACAGCAGCAAATCAGAGATACTGAGATATCATCAAATCAGAGATATTGAGATAGCGCGGAATCCATCACAGAATCAAGACTACTGAAATAGCATCAAATCAAGAATATTGAAATAGCATCGAATCAAGAATACTGACATATAATAGAATCAAGCATGCTGAGATATCGCAGAATCAAGAATACTGGAACAGCATCAAATCAAGATTACTGAGATATGGCAGAATCAAGAATCAAGAATACTGAGATATCATAGAATCAAGAATATTGAGATATCACAGAATCAAGAATACTGGAACATCATCAAATCAGAATATGAGGCAACAAATCAGAAATATTGAGATAGCAGCAAATCAGAAATATTGAGATATCATCAAATCAAGAATACTGAGATATCATCAAATCAGAGATCTCGAGATATCATCAAATCAGAAATATTGAGATATCATCAAATCAAGAATACTGAGATATCATCAAATCAGAGATCTCGAGATATCATCAAATCAGAAATATTGAGATAGCAGCAAATCAGAGATATTGAGATATCATCAAATCCAGAATACTGAGATATCATCAAATCAGATATCTCGAGATATCTATTGAGATATCATCAAATCAGATATCTCGAGATATCATCAAATCAGAAATATTGAGATAGCAGCAAATTATAGATCTGGAGATATCATCAAATCAGACATATTGAGATATCATTAAATCAGAATTCTCGAGATATCATCAAATCAGAAATATTGAGATAGCAGCAAATCAGAGATATTGAGATATCATCAAATCAAAATACTGAGATATCATCAAATCAGATATCTCGAGATATCATCAAATCAAAAATATTGAGATATAATCAAATCAGAGATATTGAGATATTATCAAATCAGATATCTCGAAATATAATCAAATCAGTAATATTGAGATATCATCAAATCAGATATCTCGAGATATCATCAAATCAGAAATATTGAGATAGCAGCAAATCAGAAATCTGGAGATATCATCAAATCGGAAATATTGAGATATCATCAAATCAGATATCTCGAGATATAATCAAATCAGAAATATTGAGATAGCAGCAAATCAGAGATATTGAGATATCATCAAATCGGAAATATTGAGATATCATCAAATCAGATATCTCGAGATATCATCAAATCAGAAATATTGAGATAGCAGCAAATCAGAGATCTGGAGATATCATCAAATCAAGAATACCAGGATAGTAGCAAATCAGAGATCTGGAGATTCATCAAATCATGAATACAGAAATATCAGCAAACCAAGAATACTGAGATATCATCAAATCAAGAATACTGGAACAGCCTTGAATCAATAATACTGAGATATCACAGAATCGAGAACCGAAAAATACGTAGAGACACATCTGAAAGTTGGTAAGTCCTCTTGCTAGCATGTCCTAGGAAAAAACATTACGAGAACCCCGTTTGGTATACCTCTACCGAAATGAAATGTAGAGATGCACCTGAAGTTTAGCAAGTTCTCTTTCGGTGAAATTTCCCCAATCATCTGAATCGAAATCTCAACATTCTGTCCAAATAACATCAACATCAGACATTCTTATTGGAGTATTTCTATCTATTCCAATACTGATCAAGATATGTTTTTTCTTTCCATCCCCTAGATACTTTTCCATTTCTCTTTGTAGGTAGTAGCCATATATCCCTACTTCTTTGCCGTCAATGATCACATATAAATATATTCTATCTTTCCTACGAAATGTCGTTCTAGAATATTTGCATACTTTGTATGTTGTTTTCGGAATATCTTTGACATGTTTTGTAGAACTCGGAGGAGCCGTTTGTTCAATACTATTTTCTACTATATCATCTAGTACTGTAATTGCTAATCTGGCTTCCTTCTTTGTAGGTGTTGTCTTTTCTTTTCCAAGGTGTACTACAATTGGTGACTTCGTTTCTTCTGTAACTTTCTTCATTTCTTTTTCTAGATAGTAACCAAAACCTGGAACATCATTTTCTTCATAGTACAAACATGGTATTGTTTTCTTTCTATGCCGCACACACTTCCTGCACATGTAGTCACCCTCTGGCATAGAAATACAACTCACTGCCTTTTTCACTTTTCATCACAATCCAACAAATATTCATTTGACTCTAGATACTCCTTTTCACTTTCTAGTATAGTTTTTCTATTTTTGCTACAGTTAATCTCCAATATCTTTGTCGGATTCCATTGTATTGTTTTTCCACTCCATGTATTTTCTGTAGGAGGAAATATTTCCTCTAGTACTTTGTCTAGTATGCGTGAACGTGAGTCGCTCCAGTTATCATCAATTGTGAGTCCGAGCTCTTCTACTTGTTTACAAATCCTCTTCAATCCTTCAGTAGCATAGACTGTATGATGATCGGCATCGTTTTTCAAATAGCAAATTTTTGAATCATATTTTTTCTTGGTATAATTTGCAAACCCCACCAGATAGTATTTTCCGGTAGGTATGCGACTAACATATTCTATACAATCGGGAAAATCCAATACAATTGTTCTACTCGTTTTCTAATCTTTTCTATTCTATTTCTATTTTTCTCATATGTTTTACCCAACTCACTCAACTCCTCTTCTTTTTCCTCCCAAACTATTTCCTGTACTTTTTTGTTCACCTCTACCCATTTTCCCTTTTCCTCTTCTTCAAATATCTGTGCAATTATCTTTTCTCTTTTCTTGGTGGAGTTCATTGATATCTTTCTATCTGTTTCTTGTCGAAGAATTTGAAATGGAGGCTTCTCATCACCTATTCTATTCTTCCCCTTTCTCTTCCATATCCACTCTACACAATTTGTTGGTGGGAGGTAGTCTGTTGGTTCTATCTTCGTTGTTCTAGCCTTGGAAGGATTTTGACCACAAAGGAGTGTTTTCGTATCTTTTTCTTTAGTGTAGCATTCTAGCGGGGCAAATAGAAATTTTTCATATTCGTATCGCAGTATATAAAGCACAAATACTGGGCAATGAAGAAAGCCAAATGCTGACACAGCATACTTCTTTGCTTTTTCCCATGATACTTTTGGTGAGAATGAAGTCCCTACAATTCTACCAGTGTGAGTTTTACAATACCAAACAATGTACAAAGTATTTTGAACTCTGTCTAGTATAATCATATTTCTATCAATATTCTCTGCTAGATTTGCCCATTGATTTTGTGCTGGTTGTATGCAGAATATACCCGGGAGTTCTTCTACAGTTTCTTTTGGAATATGTGTTCCTGACAAATGGTTGTGGTCTCCGTATATTGAAAGTTCAACTCTAGTACATCCTCGTTTTTGCACATCCGGGTGTGAAAATGTATTTCGCAAACGTTCAGATTTAGAATCAACAAAATCAACCAGATGACCTCCGAATACTTTTTGTACATCCCCCGCTTCAAAGTTTGAGACAATCTTGTTGTATATTTTTGTTCTCACGACATTTTCACCTCTCGTTTGTATAGTAGTGAAGACCTTATTTCCGACTGATTTCGTATTCTCTAGAATTGTGGGCTCTTCACTCTGCATTCCAAAAAATAGGCTCTTCGTTCTGTCAAAGTTGAAATAATCAACCAGACTGGATCTTTTCATTGTTCCAGAATAGTCCCTTGTGTAATCTATAGAGTATATTCCTAGTCCCACGCTTTCTAGAAGCCGACAGAGATTCATTTTCTTCTTTTCCACTACACCCATGGGAATGTTTGACACATCTATCTTTGCGAGTACATTTCCTATTGGTTTTCCTTTCCACATACGTTACCAGTTCTTTCTTGATCTACTACTTGTATACGATTCAATTATTTCTATAGTTTTCGAGATACTGATGTTCTGATTCTTGTTCAATGTACAATAGATTCTGACATTACAATAGTCTCGTCCACGTTCAATTGATTTTGACACAAATGTTGCTATTGTTTGTACAATATTTTTTGCAGCGCCTGTTTTTCCTTCGGTTAACATCACCTTTCCTTGTTTTGCTTGAATATCTGTTTTTCCTAGATACCCAAATACATAAATATCATCGATGAAAGCTTTTTCTAACCCTGGGATGGATCGCAGTTTTGTTTTTCCACTATTCCCATTTGTGTAGTCCACCTTTGAAATATCTGATACCAGGTTATTGTCGTAGGCATTTTCTTTTGCTATATAGTATGCTAGATATCTGCTCGAGCGAATCCCCAAGGTGCTCCCGTCTATCTCCAGGTTCCTTTCTTTGGTAGCTTTTTCTGAGTTCATTGTATATAACATGTATAATATAGGTTTAGATTAAATTTCTACTTTCGGTGAAAATATGAGATTATCTGTATTGATTTGTGACAGAAACTTTGTTCAACCAATCGAGTATTTCTTGTTTATCTTTTTCAGCTATATATCCAAGTTTTTTCAACAGCATAGATATGTTTGCGATTTCATACGATTTCATACAGATCTTCCCTTTTCTGCATACCATGTTTTACATTTTTGTCCAAAAATCCTCGAATCTATATCGTAATTCATTCCGAATATCTTCTGTACTATCTACGGTGTCATTTTGATCTGTACTATCATCTGACATTTCTCGTGTATCGTCGGTGTCATTTTGGTCTTCTTCTTGGTCTTCTTTTTGGTCTTTCTTGATTTTCAATATTCCATCTAATCCCTGTAATTGTTTTTGTAATTGACATTTCTCCCCCGTCTCATCCCTGCTGCTGTTTCTGCTCTCTTTTTTCTTTCTTTGGGCTACTAGGATTTTCAATTCGTCTTGCAATTCTTTGATATCTTTCCCCCATCTTTTTTCCTGATGCTATGCTTGCTTGTATTTTTCTGATTGAACATAGTTAGATTATTCTTGGTGCTTGTAGCATTATTCTTGCTGTATGTTTGTTGTAATGTCGGATGAAAATAGCTTGTCTAACTCATCTTGCCTCCCGTTCAATATTGCAAAATGTAGAAATACTCTTGTTAGAAGACCCGGTGTTGATGCCGTTTTGGGTCGTGTGATTGGGAAATTTCGTTAAAAGTAGCTTCGGCGAAAGTAGAAAAAAAAAAGATTGCGCTCTCCTAAAAAACAGATAGCACATGACGATTACAAAAAGATTTTGTTTACGGTAAAAGAAGCTCATCATCAGATGAAAGTTATTAGATCACAAAAGCATAACATAAGCAGCTATGCAATAAATAAAAAAAGTTTATCAGCTTATGATGATAAACGGTACATACTAGATAACGGACAAGATACGTTAGCATACAGTTAATTGTAATAGTTGAGTAGCATTCAAGGGTTTACAAATAATTATATATAGTATTATATAATGGAACAAGAAAGATTAGAAAGGGTTTGCAGAAAACTTAACCATTTAACAGAAAAATATAGAAGATAATTGATGAGAGGTAAGCAACTCCAAGTAGAATATGAGGTAGTCCGTGATGATTTTATGGACACCAAAAAATACGATTGCTGGTTGAAATGGATAATTATGAACGTGAGCTGGATAAAAACAGGGAAGAGTTTCTTGAACTGAAATACAAAATAGAAAAGTGCAGGAAAATATAAAATACTCCATGGTAAAAAATGATATGCAGAGTGATGATGAAGACTACTGCCCGGTTCCGTCTGACTTTGCTTAACGAGTTGCAAATGTTATTGAAAAACTTCGCCGAAAGTAGATTCGCCGAAAGTAGACAAAAAATAAAATTGCGCTCTCCTAAAATGGCAAACCGGATTGATTAGTAGTATAGATAGTGGGGGTATCAGCGGGGTTTCCCTCGCGGGGTGCTTGAGGAAACTAATGAAATATGTTGGTGTTGGTTTAGGCGTGGCTTACATTTAGATCTTTGTGTGTAAATGAGAGTATCGCCTGAGTCCCCACTGGCATATTTCACTAGTTGTTCTCGTTCCCCGTGATGGGGAAACTGCGCTGGTACCCCCACTATCTATACTACTCGCATTCGAAACAAACAACATGTACATGTATATATACAGAGCCATCCAAAACCACGCATTAAAAAACAACAACATGTAGACGGATAAATACAGAGCCATTCAAAACCACGCATCCAAAACAAACAAGGTCATCCAAATCCACGCATTCAAAACAAAACAGCCTGTGCCTGAATATATCCAGAGCCATCCAAAACCACGCATGCAAAACAAACAACATGTACATGGATAAATACAGTGCCATCCAAAACCACGCATTCAAAACAAACAACGTATACATGGATAAATACAGAGTCATCCAAAACCACGCATTCAAAACTAATAACTTGTACATGGATACATACAGGACCATCCAAAACCACGCAATCAAAACAAACAACATGTACATGGATAAATACAGAGACATCCAAATCCACGCATTCAAAACAAACAACATGTACATGGATAAATAGAGGGCCGTCCAAAACCACACATTCAAAACGAACAACATGTACATGAATATGTACAGAACCATCCAAAACCACGCATTCAAAACAAACATCATGTACATGGATAAATACAAAGTCATTCAAAACCGCGCATTCAAAATAAACAGCATGTACATGGATATATACAGAACTATCAAAAACCACGCATTCAAAACTAACAACATGTACATGGATAAATACAGGGCCATCCGAAACCACGCATTCAAAATAAATAGCATGTACATGAATAACTACAGAGCCATCCAAAACCACGCATTCATAACAAACAACATGTTCATGGATAAATATAGGGCCATCCAAAACCACGTATTGAAAACAACAACATGTACATGGATGAATACAGGGTCGTCCAAAACCACGCATTCAAAATAAGAAAAATGTACATGGATGAATACATAGCCATCAAAAACCACGGAATGAAATCAAACAACATGTAGTTGGTTCAATACATGGCCATCCAAAACTACATATTCAAAACAAACAACATATGCATGGACATATACAGAGCCATACGAAACCACGCATTCAAAATAAACAACATGTACATGGATAAATGCAGGGTGACCCAAAACCACCTATTCAAAACATACGACATATACATGGATAAAAAAAGGGTCACCCAAAACCACGCATTCAAAACAAACAACATGTACATGGATACATACAGAGCCATACGAAACCACGCATTCAAAATAAACAACATGTACATGGATAAATGCAGGGTGACCCAAAACCACCAAATCAAAACATACGACATATACATGGATAAAAAAAGGGTCACCCAAAACCACGCATTCAAAACATACAACGTGTACATGGATAAATACAGGGTCATCTAAAACCACGCATTCAAAACAAACAACATGTACATGGATAAATACAGAGCCATGCAAAACCACGCATTCAAAACAAACAACATGTACATAGATAAATACAAGGTCATCCAAAACCACACATTCAAAACAAATAACATGTACATGGATGAATACAGAGCTATCCAGAGCCACGCATTCAAAACAAATAACATGAACATGGATAAATACATAGCCATCCAAAATAACGCATTGTAAACAAACAACATGTACATTGATAAATACAGAGACATCTAAAACCACGCATTCAAAACAAACAGCATGTACTTGGATATATCCAGAGCCATCAAAACCACGCATTCCAAACAAACAACATGAACATGGATAAATACAGAGCCATCCAAAACCACGCAATAAAAAAACAGCATGTACACGTATAACTACTGGATCATCGAAAACCACGCATTCAAAACAAACAACATGTACATATATAAATCTAAAACCACGCAATCAAATAAACTGCATGTACATTGATCAATACAGAGACATCCAAAACCACGCACTCAAAACAAATAACATGTACATGGATAACTACAGAGCCATCCAAAACCATGCATTAAAAAAACTGCATGTACACGTGTAAGTACTGGATCATCGAAAACCACGCATTCAAAACAAAGAACATGTACATGGATAAATACATGGTTTTCCAAAACCATGCAATCAAAACAATCAACATGTACATTGATAATTACAGGGTCATCCAAAAGCACGCTTTCAAAACAAACAACATGTACATGGATAAATACAGGGCCTTCCAAAGCCACGCATTAAAACAAAACAGCATGTACATGGATAAATACAGGGTCATCCAAAACCATGCATTCAAAACAAACAACATGTATATGGATATATACAGAGCCATCTGAAACAACGCATTCAAAGCAAACAACATGTACATGGATAAATACAGAGCCAACCAAATCCACGCATTCAAAACAAATAACATGTACATGGATACATGCAGAGGCATCCAAAACCACGCCAATGCATTCAAAACAAACAATATGTACATGGATATATACAGAGTCATCAACAACTACGCATTCAATACAAACAACATGTACATGGATATATACAGAGCCATCGATAAACACGCATTCAAAACAAACAACATGTACATGGATAAATACAGAGCCATCGATAACCACGCATTCAAAACAAACAACATGTACATGGATAAACACAGGGCTATCTAAAACCACGTATTCAAAACAAACAACATGTACATAGATATATACAGAGACTTCCAAAACTAAGCATTCAAAACAAACAACATTTACATGCATATATACAGGGTCATCCAAATCACGCATTCGAAATAAACAACATATACATGCATAAATATAGGGCCATCCAAATCTACGCATTCAAAACAAAACAGCCTATGCCTGAATATATCCAGAGCCATCTCAAACCACGCATGCAAAACAAACAACAAGTAGATGAGTAAATACAGGGTCATCCAAATCCACGCATTCAAAACAAACAACATTCACATGGATAATTACAGGGCCATCCAAAAACACGCATTCAAAACATACAACATGTAGATGGATAAATACAGAGCCATCCAAAATCACGCATTCAAAATAAACAGTATGTAGATGGATGAATACAGAGCCATCCAAAATCACGCATTCAAAATAAACAGCATGTACATGAATAAATACATGGTCATCGAAAACCACGCATTCACAACAAACAACATGTACATGGATAAATACAGGGCCATCCAAAGCCACGCATTGAAAACAAACATCATGTACATGGATAAATACAGGGTCATCCAAACCATGCATTCAAAACAAACAACATGCACATGGATAAATACAGAGCCATCCAAAACCACGCATTCACAACAAACAACATGTGCATGGATAAATATATAGCGCCATCCAAAACCACGCATAGAAAAGAAACAACATGTTCATGGATAAATACAGAGACATCCAAAACCACGCATTCAAAATAAACAGCATGTACATGAGTAAATACAGGTCCATCCAAAACCACGCATTCAAAACAAACAACATGTAAATGGATAAATACAGGGCCATCCAAAACCACGCGTTCAAAACAAACAACATGCACATGGATAAATACAGGGTCATCCAAAACCACGCATTCACAATAAACAACATGTACATAGATAAATACAGGGTCATATAAAACCACGCATTCAAAACAAACAACATGTACATGGATGAATACAGAGCCATTCAAAACAACGAATTCAAGACAAACAACACGTACATACCCGGATAAATACAGAGCCATCCAAAACCACGCATTCAAAACAATATCCATATACATGTACATGGATAAATACAGGGCCATCCAAAACCGCGCATTCAAAACAAACTGCATGTACATGGATAAATACAGGGCCATCCAAAAACACGCATTCAAAACAAACAACATTTTCAGGTATAAATATTGAGCCATCTAAAACCACGCATTCAAAACAAACAACAAGTACATAGATAAGTACAGGGCCTTTTAAAACCATGCATACGGAACAAACAACATGTACTTGTATGAATACAGAGCCATCCAAAACAACGCATTCAAACCAAACAACATGTACATGGATAAATGCAGGGTCACCCAAAACCACGAATTCACAACAAACAACATGCACTTGGATAAATACGGAAAACCATCCACAACCACGCATTCACAATAAACAACATGGACATAGACATATACAGGGTCATCCAAATCCACGCATTCAAAACAAACAACATGCACATGGATAATTACAGGGCCATCCAAAAACAAGCATTCAAAACAAACAACATGTAGATGGATAAATACAGAGCCATCCAAAATCACGCATTCAAAATAAACAGCATGAACATGAATAAATACAGGGTCATCGAAAACCACGCATTCACAACAAACAACATGTACATGGATAAATACAGGGCCATCCAAAGCCACGCATTGAAAACAAACATCATGTACATGGATAAATACAGGGTCATCCAAACCATGCATTCAAAACAAACAACATGCACATGGATAACTACAGAGCCATCCAAAACCACGCATTCACAACAAACAACATGTGCATGGATAAATATATAGCGCCATCCAAAACCACGCATTGAAAAGAAACAACATGTTCATGGATAAATACAGAGCAATACAAAACCACGCATTCAAAATAAACAGCATGTACATGAGTAAATACAGGTCCATCCAAAACCACGCATTCAAAACAAACAACATGTAAATGGATAAATACAGGGCCATCCAAAACCACGCGTTCAAAACAAACAACATGCACATGGATAAATACAGGGTCATCCAAAACCACGCATTCACAATAAACAACATGTACATAGACAAATACAGGGTCATCTAAAACCACGCATTCAAAACAAACAACATGTACATGGATGAATACAGAGCTATTCAAAACAACGAATTCAAAACAAACAACACGTACATACCCGGATAAAAACAGAGCCTTCCAAAACCACGCATTCAAAACAATATCCATGTACATGGATAAATACAGGGCCATCCAAAACCGCGCATTCAAAACAAACTGCATGTACATGGATAAATACAGGGCCATTCAAATACACGCATTCATAACAAACAACATTTTCAGGTATAAAAACTAAGCCATCTAAAACCACGCATTCAAAACAAACAACAAGTACATAGATAAATACAGGGCCTTCTAAAACCATGCATTCGGAACAAACAACATGTACTTGTATGAATACAGAGCCATCCAAAACAACGCTTTCAAACCAAACAACATGTACATGGATAAATGCAGGGTCATCCAAAACCACGAATTCACAACAAACAACATGCACATGGATAAATACGGAAAACCATCCACAACCACGCATTCATAATAAACAACATGGA
This sequence comes from Cyrtodaria siliqua, assembly GCA_037043455.1. Classification (NCBI taxonomy): domain Eukaryota; kingdom Metazoa; phylum Mollusca; class Bivalvia; order Adapedonta; family Hiatellidae; genus Cyrtodaria; species Cyrtodaria siliqua. Next base: position 101,053 of record JAWPHD010005597.1, on the reverse strand, counting down.
CATAGACATATACAGGGTCATCCAAATCCACGCATTCAAAACAAACAACATGCACATGGATAATTACAGGTCCATCCAAAAACACGCATTCAAAACAAACAACATGTACATGGATATATAAGGAGCCATCCAATCCCACGCATTCAAAACATACAACATGTACATGTATAAATACAGAGCCATCCAAAACCACGCATTCAGACAAGCAGCATGTACATGGATAAATACAGGGTGACCCATAACCACGAATTCAACATATACATGGAAAAATACAGGGTCATCCAAAACCACGCATTCAAAACAAACAACATGTACATGGATAATTACAGAGCCATAAGAAACTACGCATTCAAAACATAGCCATACGAAACCACGAATTCCAAACATACATCGTATACATGAATAAATACAGGTCATCCAAAACCACTCATTCAAAACAAACTACATGTACATGGATAAATACAGAGCCATTCAAAACTACGCATACAAAACAAACAACATGTACATGGATATATACAGAGCCATCCAAAATCACGCATTAAAAAACAACAACACGTACTAGACGGATAAATACAGAGCCATTTAAAACCACGCATTTAAAACATACAGCATGTACATTGATAAATACAAGGTCATCAAAATCTACGCATTCAAATCAAACAACATGTTCATGGATAAATTGCAGAGCCATCCAAAACCACGCATTCAAAACAAACAACATGTACATGGATAAATACAGGGCCATCCAAAACCACGCATTCAAAATTAACAGCATATACGTGGATATATACAGGGCCATCCAAAACCACACATTCAAAACAAACAGCATGTACATGGATAATTACAAGGTCATCCAAAACCACATATTCAAAACAAACAACATGTACATGGATGAATACAGAACCATCCAAAAACACGCATTCAAAACAAACAACACGTACATACCCGGATAAAAACAGAGCCATCCAAAACCACGCATTCAAAACAATATCCATGTACATGGATAAATACAGGGCCATCCAAAACCGCGCATTCAAAACAAACTGCATGTACATGGATAAATACAGGGCCATCCAAAAACACGCATTCATAACAAACACCATTTTCAGGTATAAATACTGAGCCATCTAAAACCACGCATTCAAAACAAACAACAAGTACATAGATAAATACAGGGCCTTCTAAAACCATGCATTCGGAACAAACAACATGTACTTGTATGAATACAGAGCCATCCAAAACAACGCATTCAAACCAAACAACATGTACATGATTAAATGCAGGGTCATCCAAAACCACGAATTCACAACAAACAACATGCACATGGATAAATACGGAAAACCATCCACAACCACGCATTCACAATAAACAACATGCACATAGACATATACAGGGTCATCCAAATCCACGCATTCAAAACAAACAACATGCACATGGATAATTACAGGGCCATCCAAAAACACGCATTCAAAACAAACAACATGTACATGGATATATAAGGAGCCATCCAATCCCACGCATTCAAAACATACAACATGTACATGTATAAATACAGAGCCATCCAAAACCACGCATTCAGACAAGCAGCATGTACATGGATAAATACAGGGTGACCCATAACCACGAATTCAACATATACATGGAAAAATACAGGGTCATCCAAAACCACGCATTCAAAACAAACAACATGTACATGGATAATTACAGAGCCATAAGAAACTACGCATTCAAAACATAGCCATACGAAACCACGCATTCCAAACATACATCGTATACATGAATAAATACAGGTCATCCAAAACCACTCATTCAAAACAAACAACATGTACATGGATAAATACAGAGCCATTCAAAACTACGCATACAAAACAAACAACATGTACATGGATATATACAGAGCCATCCAAAATCACGCATTAAAAAACAACAACACGTACTAGACGGATAAATACAGAGCCATTCAAAACCACGCATTTAAAACAAACAGGATGTACATTGATAAATATAGGGTCATCCAAAACCAAGCATCCAAAACAAGCAGCATGAACATGGATAAATACAAGGTCATCAAAATCCACGCATTCAAATCAAACAACATGTTCATGGATAAATGCAGAGCCATCCAAAACCACGCATTCAAAACAAACAACATGTACATGGATAAATACAGGGCCATCCAAAACCACGCATTCAAAATTAACAGCATATACATGGATAAAGACAGGGCCGTCCAAAACCACGCATTCAAAACAAACAACATACACGTGGATATATACAGGGCCATCCAAAACCACACATTCAAAACAAACAGCATGTACATGGATAATTACAAGGTCATCCAAAACCACATATTCAAAACAAACAACATGTACATGGATGAATTGAGAACCATCCAAAACCACGCATTCAAAACAAACATGTACATGGATAAATACAGGGCCACCCAAAACCTCGCATCCAAAACAAACAACATGTACAGGATAAATATAGATCCGTCCAAAACCACACATTCAAAACAAACAACATGTACATGGATATATACAGAGCCATCCAAAACCACGCATTCAAAACAAACAACATGTACCCGGATAAATACAGGGCCATCCAAAACCACGCAATCAAAATTAACAACATATACATGAATAAATACAGAGCCATCCAAAATTACGCATTCTAAACAAACAACATGTACATGGTTAAATACAGAGCCATCCTAAAACACGCATTTAAAACAAACAACATGTACTTGGATATATGCAAAGCCATCCAAAACCACGCATTCAAAACAAACAACATTTACATTGATATATACAGAGCCATTCAAAACCACGTATTCAAAACAAACAACATGTACATGGATCAATACAGAGCCATCCAAAACCACTCATTAAAAAAACAGCATGTAAATGGATAACTACTGGGTCATCGAAAACCACGCATTCAAAACAAACAACATGTACATGTATAAATATAGAGCCATCTAAAACCACGCAGTCAAATATACTGCATGTACATGGATAAATACAGGTCATCCAAAACCATGCATTCAAAACAAACAACATGTACATGGATAAATACAGAGCCAGCAAAAAACCACGCATTCAAAATAACCAGCATGTACATGAATAAATACAGGATCATCCAAAATGACGCATTCACAACAAACAACATGTACATAGATAAATACTGGGTTATCCAAAACCATGCAATCAAAACAAACGGCATATACATGGATCAATACAGGGTCATCCGAAAGCACGCTTTCAAAACAAACAACATGTACATGGATAAATACAGGGCCTTCCAAAGCCACGCATTCAAAACAAACAGCATGTACATGGATAAATACAGGGTCATCCAAAACCATGCATTCAAAACAAACAACATGTACATGGATATATACAGAGCCATCCGAAACCTTGCATTCAAAACAAACAACATGTACATGGATAAATACAGAGCCATCCAAAACCACGCATTCAAAACAAACTACATGTACATGGATACATACAGAGCCATCCAAAACCACGCCCACGCATTCAAAACAAACAATATATACATAGATATAGACATAGCCATCCACATCTACGCATTCAATACAAACAACATGTTCATGGATATATACAGAGCCATCGATAACCACGCATTCAAAACAAACAACATGTACATGGATAAATACAGGTCCATCTAAAACCACGCATTCAAACAAACAACATGTACATAGATAAATAGAGAGCCATCCAAAACTACGCATTCAAAACAAACAACATATACATGGATATATACAGAGCTATCCAAAACCACACATTTAAAACAAAAAACATGTACATGGATAAATACAGAGCCATCCAAATTCACGCTTTCAAAACAAACAATATGTACATGGATATAGACAGAGCCATCCACAACTACGCATTCAAAACAAACAACATGTACATGGATAAATACAGAGCCATCCAATTCCACGCTTTCAAAACAAACAATATGTACACGGATATAGACAGAGCCATCCACAACTACGCATTCAATACAAACAACATGTACATGTATATATACAGAGCCATCAATAACCACGCATTCATAACAAACAACATGTACAGGATAAATATAGATCCGTCCAAAACCACACATTCAAAACAAACAACATGTACATGGATAAATACAGGGCCATCCAAAACCACGCATTCAAAACAAACAACATGTACATGGATAAATACAGAGCCATCCAAAACTACGCATTCATAACAAACAACATATACATGGATATATACAGAGCTATCCAAAACCACACATTCAAAACAAACAACATGTACATGGATATATACAGGGCCATCCAAAACCACGCATTCAAAACAAAAAAACAACAACATGTATACATGGCTATATATAGAGCCATCCAAAACCATTCATTCAAAACAAGCAACATGTACATGGATATATACAGAGCTATTCAAAACCACGCATTCAAAACAAACAAAACATGTACATGGAGAAATACAGAGCTATCCAAAACCACACATTCATATACGTAAATAGTTTTATCAGAAGCTAATAGGTCTCAATTCTTTCAGTTACTGCAAATGTTGGTGGTGTTGTTTTTGACAAAGGTGTTCTCACCGGTTATTAATTGGTGTATACTGTTTTAAAAGTCACTGTGGTAGCATCTTCTTTAGCAACTGTCGTAGTTTTGTATTATATTGATTTATGACTTTTAGTGGGATTTGTATACCTGTAATAACAATCAGATGGTTATTGCTTACATAGTTGTTGTTTCATTATCCCACTTGATCCAGTTTTGTCTTAACAGTGCTTTACATTGCTGCGTGTTATCACAGAATATATTGAAACACTATGATTCGGTATGCGGGTAGCAATACGTATTACTACGCATGACATCATGTTGCTATATGCATATACTGTATTTGTCTAGTACGCTGGTTTCAAGGGTGACACGATTTACAAACTGGATAGTAAATTGCATGTGTCAATTGTTCCGCCTTTATAAAAGCATAAGTTATTGCAATCATAGCTACCCCCATGGAAGTCGAAGAATAATTCCCGGTAACAGTGTATACATGTAATGGTATAAATATGCATATTTTATGAAATAAAGTTATCAATTTAAGAACAAACTATAACACATACTACTATTGTTAATACTACATGTATTACATATACCAATTAGAACCAATACGAAGTCACGCCATCGCAAATCCACACACGTTCTTTACACAGGTCAGTATAGTCAACAAATAATTGTTCACCACTGTATCTAAAACCACTGTATCTAAATCTAGGGTTACATAGTTTGTGTTGCTTGTTCTGGATACTCATCACACAAATAGTACTATCTATGTTATTCTGTATGCATGACACGGTAAATGAATAAATTATTTTTAGGGTGTTTGTGTAGTTGATCAATTGACCCCATTCCAGAGACAAGCTGATGACCCTGGATTAGCCTAATAAATTGGCTCCTATGCAGTTTTTTTTTATTATTCTGACGTTCTATGTAACTGCATATACGCCTAATTTCCTTTGCAAAAAACCCGACTGGAAAAAACGCTCCAACACCCATGTGATTTTCGAACGAAATTGAGCAGCTTATCAGACTTATGTGCGTAAACCATGACGATAATCTAACAAAATAATAAGTTATTTACCATTTACTTTCGGTTTTATTTTTTCCCGAAGCATATTTTACATAATATATCGGTTTTTCGTAGATCGCTATACATGTGTATTGACAATATATTGACAAGTGCGCGTTTCTCCCAACGTTGCATGCGCATGCGCATAAGTACACATTTTCCACTGTAGACAACGTGTCACGAAACTGCGTTGTGTATAATGTATCTAGTATAACGTTTTCAAGTCTTAGGTTAACAAAAGGTAATGGGCGAAGGGTGCCGGGATATTTATTATATATTATCGCTTCAGACATTCTCTTAAAAGAAAAATTAAAAAATCTCGCTTGTTTTATAGCCTGATCTGGGGGAAACAGCACCTAACCATAGACCTACTGTATGTCCATGACCTAACTTAAGCTTGTTTATTTTGTTTTGCTATGTTCATTTCATTTAGTGTGTAGGGGTGGGGTGAGTTTACGGGTGGATTCAGGGGGCGACCCACTAAATAATCTGTAAAATATGGAAATTTATATTAAACAAGAGCTGTAGGAGAACAGCGCAGCTCGACTATTCAGAGAATAATAAATGGTATAGCCAGTATATACCATCAGAAAACAAGGCTAAAACAATGTGAGGGTGGGGTGGGGGGTGGGGGTGGGTATAGAAACTCGGGCCGATATAAAAATTATTGTTAGAATCTCATACAAATTGTAGTAAAATTTGGGGCAGGGTGACATTTCATTTATTTTTATAAGTTTTAATCCAAAGTTGCTGTCATTTAAAAAAAAATTGTGGTCGAAAGGCAACTCGAGGAGGGAGAGGATACCTGGCGATTTTTTATTGTGGCCTCATTTCAGGTTGTTTTTTATTGATATTTCATCTATGTATCTGAATTTAATCTAAATTGCTTTATATGTAAATGATTGCGTTCAAATTAAAATTTTAATATCCAATAATGGAAGATAAAATGAAAACAATTTCCCTCCCCCTGTCCTCCATGTGAGGGGAGCCCATAAACCAATGGGGGTGGGAGAGGGGGGGGGGGCGCAGAATTGATATAGTTGTATATTTAATAAAACAAAACAACACAGACATATGTAAAAACAAAACAAAAAAAATTCGGGTGGTGGTGGGATGGATGTGGGGCGAAACATATTGATAAACTGATAAAACAAAACAACATAGATATATGCAAAAAAAGACAAAAAACAACAACATTCGGGTGGAAGTGATGATGGTCTGTTGGGATGGTTTGGGGTGGGGGTGTGGGGGTAACACAAATTGACCAAAACAACACAGAAATATGAAAAAAAAAGTTTTCAGTGGGGGTGGAGTCGGGGGAGGGGCGTAATGGGTGGGGGTGTGCAACATAGCTTTATGTGTAAGAATTGACCAAAACAACACAAAAATATGTAAATAATATATAAAAATCGAGTTTCAAGTTGGGCAGGCGGGGAGTGGGGGAGGGTGGTGGCAGGGCCACATAAGAATTGACCAAAACGAGACAGAAATATGTATTTCTTTTATATATATCGAGTTTCGAGTGGAAGTATAAGAGCCGTAACTCCGCCGTTACTGGTCCGATCTGGTTGGTTTTCGAACTTGGCCAGTAGAGATAATAAAATTTACTAAAACAATACAGAAACATAAAAACATATATAGTTTATTTTTCAAACTTAGAAAAAAAGAGGGCAGAATCTAAAAAAATAAATAGACTTACATGCAATAATTTGGAGTTAACAAAATCAAAAGATATATTACAAGAAACAAAAAGATTTTATAAAGAACTATACAGCAAGGTTCAAACAAGCGACGAAAATTTCAATTTTTTCAATAATCATAATATTAATGAATTAAATGATAATCAACAAGAATTATGTAATGGTGTTTTAACTGAATATGAGTGTAAAATAGCTTTAAAAGACATGAAAAATAACAAGAGTCCAGGGTCCGATGGGTTATCAACAGAATTTTATAAAATATTTTGGAATGACATAAAACAGTTTTACATTGAATCAATTAATTACTCATACATGCATGACACTTTAACACCATTGCAGAAGCAAGGTATTATAACGCTTCTACCTAAAAAAGACAAAGACCTTTCACTATTGATAAACTGGAGACCAATAAGCTTATTAAATGTAGACTATAAAAGTGCGACAAAAACTATAGCTAACAGAATGAAAAAAGTATTACCAGACATTATTAATAACAGTCATACAGGATTCTTAAAAGGACGTTACATTGGTGAAAATATAAGGACAATTTTTGAATGCATTGACAACTTGAATAACGACAATAGACCGGGACTGATCTTCTTCGCTGATTTTGAAAAAGCGTTCCACAGTGTTGACCATGGTTTTATTTTTAAAACATTACAATATTTTAAATTTGGTAACGAATTTATCAACTGGATAAAATTATTTTATAATGACGCACAAAGTTGTGTGTCAAATAATGGTTATTACTCAGAGTTTTTTAATATAAAAAGAGGAGTTAGGCAAGGATGCCCATTGTCTCCATATTTGTTTATATTAGCTATAGAAATTTTATATAAAGCTGTAAATAACGATAACAATATTGAAGGCGTAAAGGTACTCAAAAACACTATCAAATACACTGCTTTTGCAGACGATGCCACATTTATGTTAAATGGAAATAAATCTTCATTTGAATCTTTAATATTATTAATTGATAAGTTTAGCTCCATTTCCGGTTTAAAGTTAAATTCTAAGAAATCGATTATTCTCCGTGCAGGCTCTTTAAAGAAATCCATGATAATATTTTGAAAAGAAAAAAAATTTGCTTGGACTAATGAAAAAGCATCAACACTGGGAATCGTTTTCACGAACGATAATAATAAAAATAAAGATTTAAACTACAATCCAAAAATAGAACAATTTCAAAACTGCCTTGATAACTGGAAGAAACATAAATTGTCGATTTTAGGTAAAATCTCAGTAATTAAAACATTTGCACTACCAAAACTAATTTTTCCACTAACTGTGCTTGAATCACCCAACATAAACACTATAAACCTAATTAAAAATAAAATGTTCGAATTTCTGTGGGAGGGAAAACCAGACAAAATTAAGCGTAAAACAATTATACAAAATATTGAAAACGGTGGAATGAAGATGATAGATATAGAACTTTTTATAAATTCAATAAAAGCAAGTTGGGTTAAACGACTAACAGATATAAACAATAATGGTGAATGGAAGTAAATATACATGTCTTCAATGGAAAAATATGGCGGAAACTTCATCTTTGAGAGTAATTTCAGTTGCAAAGATGGTTATTCTATGTTCAGCGAAACGCCGTTTTTATGTAACATTATTGAATCATGGTCAACAATTAATTTTAATTCTAATATTGAAGATGTTAATTTAGTTAAACAGTACATATGGAATAATTCTTTCATTAAAAATAAAGGCAGTTTATTATTTTACAAATCATGGTTACAGCTAGGAATTAAAACAATAAATGATATATATGATTCTAGACAAAAGTCGTTTTATACTTTTGAAAGATTAAGACAATTATACAATATAAGTGATTCCGAATTTCTCAATTATTTTACTATTACCCAAAGTATACCAAAAAGATGGAAACAAATTATTAAAACAGAAAATGTAATAGAAATTGAAAAAACACCTTTATTACACCAAGTGAAGAAATGTAACTCTCCAAATAGATTGTTATATAATATTCAAATTCAGCTAATTAATAATGATAATGAAATAAAACCTCATCTTAAATGGGAAGAAATATTTAACAATCTTAACTGGAAAACCATTCATTGTCTACCTTTCAAAAGTACCATAGACACAAAACTAAGATCATTTCAATACAAATACATTATGAGAATTTTACCTACTAACCAGTTTTTATTTAAATGTAAAATAGTTAATTCCAGTTTATGTGAATTTTGTGATAGACATCCGGAAACTCTAGAACATTTGTTTTGGGAATGTCATTTTGTAAGAGCCTTTTGGACTCAAGTTCATAATTTTTGTATTGCAAACAATCAACCTTTTAACATCTGTTATCAAAATATATCGTTCGGGTTATACAACTCATCAAAATCTAACCTACCAAACTGTATAATTTTACTTGCTAAATATTTTATTTTTAAAAATAAATACACGAGAACAATTCCCAGTATTGCAGCATTCATACCATATTTACAAAAAAACAAGCAAATAGAAAGAATTATTGCAATAAACAAAAACAAACTTAGGTCACACGAAATTAAATTGGTAAACATGTAAAATAAAAATAAGAAAAATATATGCATACAGTTTCTCATCTGTAAACCTACTTTTTCTTATCTTTTCTCCTTTTTTACTTTCTTTCATTCGTCTTTATTTTTTTTTATATTCACACTTAAAAGATTACCTGTAAGACATTGTATTAATGTTCTGTTATTTATAGTAACCATACAATGTGTTATGTTTCAAAATCATATAGTTGGTATTGATACCTGAACAACTTTTGTATAACATTGTATTATGTCTTACATGGAATAAAAGAAATTAATCACAAAAAAAACAACATATATAGCTTAGTCTGGAGTGGGGGGGGGGGGGGGGGGGGCGGGGAGGAGTTTAGTGTCGGGGTGGTGGGGGGTGGGGGGAGGGGGTGCGTGGCGGGGATAGCAATATGTGTAAGAATTGACCAAAACAGCAAAGAAATATGAAGAAAAAAATACAGATTGGAGTAGGTGGGGGCGGGGGAGGAGGATGGTGGGGGCGGGGCAACATAGGTATATGTGTAAAAATTGACCAAAACATTACAGAAATATGAAGAAGAAAAAAAGTTGAGAGTCGGGGGGAGGCGGGGTGCCGGGGAGGTTTAGCGGGGGCGGGGACGGAGTAGGAGCGGGGTAACATAGATATATGTGTAAGATTTGACCAAAACAAGACAGAAATATGTTAAAAAAAATAAATAAACAAATTGAGTTTCGAGTGTGGGTGGGGGGGGGCCTGGGGTATTGGAAGGCGGGCGTGGGGGTGGGGTCAACATAGCTACATTTGTAAGAATTTACCAAAACAACACAAAAATATGTAAAAAAATAATTAAATGAGTGTCGAGTGGGGGTGGGTGGGGGGGTGGGAGGAGGGGGTGGGGGTTGGAGAGGTGGCGGGGGGGGGCAACATATCTATATGTGTAAGAATTGACCAAAACAACAGAAATATGTAAAAAAATGGAGGGGGGGGGGAGGAGGGAGCCCATGCCCAAATATGGGTGAAGTACAAATAAGATGCATAATGATATAAGATCCCAAACCAAAATTATAACTATATATACACCAGCTTAAATGCAAACCTAGATCTGCCTTTATTGCATATTTTATGGGCCTTCACAATTTGGGTTCCATGGGAGCCCAGAATTTGCGGAAGGCAACATTACTTAAGCAACCCTTTACAACATACTATAAGGAAACCAAGACCCAAATTTAGCTGAGCTAGGATGGGACGTTGTGATTTATAAAAAGAAATAGTTGTGTGTTTGGTAGAGCTGAACAAGGTGATTTTGTTTTCAAATCCCCCATCCATCACCCCCACCCCCACCCAGGGTTTATGGGATGACAAGTTGTCCGTTGTCAGTTGTCCGTCGCCCGTCGTCGTCCTTGTGAACACTCTTGCAACTTCATTATTCTTATCTTTACCAAACTGCTAATTTTCATATATTTTATATACTCTTTATTACCGTAGAATAATAAACGAAAAGAACAAGTAATGTTAACAATACTATAAATATAATTAAAAATTTGAATCGGCATGAAATATGTGTTTTTTAAACACACTATGTACACAATGTTTTACGATTGTAGCAATAAACGGTTCTGTTCTATTCTATCGACGGTGCATGGTGGGTTGCGTATGGTGAACTAATATGCGCATTGAACTCTGGGTAAGAATTTCAAACAAGATGGCGGTAACTTTGGATAATTCGGAAATGTGTCAATATATTCGTGATAAATTTGGATAATCTGAGATATTTAATCGTGTCAGGTAAATTTTGAAACACCAATCGACTAAAAAAAAAAACTTCTTTCAACCTGTGCATATATAATATACAAACAATGCTGTTTAAAAGCGTGAAACCTTCCCAACAGATTCCGTTGGGAAAGTCCAGTCGTAAAATGTGCAATAATCAATACACGTTGATGCTCGCCAATACGAAAAATTTCAAAAGAGCATTAAACGTGTATTTTAACACACTAACCCTGGATCAAAATAGACTGTGTGATCCCATCATCATAACATTTAATTTGAAAAAGAAATATTATTTTTGACCAAGCGAGCTCCATCTCCCAAACCCCACAACCCCCACATCTGAGACCATGGCACAACTATAAGTTCAATATAATAGACATGTTTGATATGCTTTGTATTTTTGATAGACAAGTTTATATGCCATGTTATAAATAAGAGACAAATGACATTGCAATTTCATTTTGTATATTTGACCTTTTGATGCCCTTCCCTCGGGCCCACGGGTGATATATGCGGAACGCAAAGTATACAGTGTAATGCCATCATCATAATATTTAATTTTAGACAAATAAAAAGTATGACCCATATAACCTACCCACTTTCCCAACTCACCCAAACAAAATTCAATCCCTTGACAGACGTCAGCGTTTGAAATAATAAAATAATTCGTTCATAGGCGAGTACATATATCAAATTAAGTGTAACAATATGGGACATTGAGAGTGTTAATATAGTTATTGATTTTTAGTATATTTGACCTCTAAGGGCACTTGGGTGAGGAACCCAAACTACACTTGCACACCGTTATCCCGTAGGGGTATATGTTAAAGAAGTGTGATTTATTTAAAACATACATTTTATAACTATAAGAATGCAAACCTGGTTGGTATGGGCGTGATTGTGCTCTGACGTGTAGCGGTAATTGCAAATACGGACAGACTTTCTGCAGCATCGTTGATGGTACATGTCTGTATCAGTGTAGGTCTGGCTGGATGGGAGAACGCTGCGACCAAGGTATGTCCAAGGAACATTATCCACTACTATCTGAGGCAGCTACCACTTGTTTACATATAACTATGAAGAAAATAAAATTAAGTGAGAAGAGTAAATATGTATCTTGTTTAAACGAGGGTCTCTCAATAATTATCCGTTAATAGTGTTGCTATATGTTTGGGTGTAATTTGTTTTAATTGTTTAACACGAAACATGTAATTTAATGTCCATTGCGACCAATTTCAACTTTATGTGTTTTTGTTTGTTTGGATCCTATGCGCTGATGTGTCTGCGGGGTATATAAATACAGTTTGCACAATTTAATGTCTTTGAACGTTGATTGAGAAATAAAGACACACAGCTAATAGTCACTGATAATATTTAAAGCATGTGCTGAAGGAACTTATGGAGAGAACTGCAAGACGCCATGTGGCCACTGCTTTCAAGGACATTGCAATATTGTTGATGGTGCATGTGCTAGTGGATGCAAGGCTGGATACAAGGATACGCCAACATGTGTTGAAGGTAAGGATGTTTCGAAAAATACATTTAATTCTTGAAGGATGATTTACAGTTGTTTAAAATCAGATTTACTAAATCACGTGATTATGACAATTCAGTACAATCATATGTATGATCTATGGTTGTCCGTATGACAGTTTCAATGGTACAAGTACTAATGGAAATCTACCAGGGTGTAAACGTATGATTTGCATTTTTAAAACTGCTTAAAATATTTATATTTTATATTCTTAAAAATACATGTATATCTTCAAGATGTATTATATAAATGTTTGTAAATATAATAAAATAATATATAATAAAACATGTATACAATAATCATGTGTAATATATATCGACCAAAATATCAGTGTATACATGTGTTGTTGCTTTATAGATAACAAACCTCCGATGACTGGGTACCTTGTTTGAAAGGGCGTCTTTGTATCAAGTATATGCATATATATAAATGACGGTTTACTATGGTTTATTCTTTGTGGATATGTTCTAAAGGCATGAGCAATTGCAGCATGTTTAAGCAAGGCAATAAAGATATTATATTGATGTATTAACATACTGTTATCTCAGCAACATCCATAGGATTTGATTTATCGCATCAATATACAATTTGGGCAGTTGCTATTTCTTGATAACATATGTTTAAGGAATGTGTTAAAAAGTATACGTTCGCTTTAATTGAGCATTCCTTTAGTAGGAGTAGATGCCATTTCTGTGAAATGCACCCACTATCATTTTCTTACCTGTAGCATATAATTTTCTATTATTTAGAATGTGACCCTTGAACGCACGGGAAAGAATGCACAGCACGTTGCAATGTAAATTGTCCCAACACTAAAGCTTGTAGGACTACTGATGGTCACTGTGATAACGATGGTCACTGTGATGACTTCCAATGAGGTTTTAAAGGGGATCAATGTGAACAAGTTAAATATATTTAGTTTAAAATGTTTGTTTTTATAGCTGTATTATCGCATTTGGTTTGTTATATTTATTTTTTCTTACAGGTATGGAGAGATCCACCACTTATATACCAGAGAAAACAACAACAGATGGTAAGTAAAACTTCATGCAAATAAATAAAATTATCTTTAAAAAAATGTCCTAAATCTGAACACATTTATATACTGTCTACAGTTAATGGCTGTTACCTCTACATTTACCAAATGAAAATAACGGCACATATTATTTATAAAGTATCGTGCCTTTACCAGTTTACACATCCAACAATATTTTCAAACAGTGACTGATAGACGAACTCGTCGACGAACTCGTCGTATCAAACATACATAAGGCGACATTACAGCCATAGTGGTATAATGTTTTTACCTAAACACACAGCTCACATTCTGACATCCTTCCAGATAATCAAACAAAGCTGATGTAATGAGGACCGACGCAATTTAGTTAAAACTAGTTAAAACGAGATTTAACTGAATTTTCAGATATATCGTAAAATATGCTCGTACATGAGAAGTGCGAATACTTAAATATTCGATTAACTATTTTTCTATCGAACAAATAAAGGCTAATATGCGATTTTAAACGCATGCAAATGAAATTTTACAAAATGTTCTAAATATGCATTTGTTTCAAACGACCTCTGTATCAGTTATTGCTTGAACAATTTTTGCAGTTAGAATACCCTAAATCTGAACAGTTCTTCTAACATCTTCTTGGAAATTGCATGTTGTTGACATAAACATGCTTTTTAGTTATACAAATTAATTTGCATTTATTGCATACGATATATATAATGCATTAATGTAAATGATAAAACATTTCAGATATACATGTTGACGAAGGAACAATTTCTGGTGCTGCAGTCGGTGTCATTGTATTGATAGTATTTATTGGTATACTTGTATATTTCATGGTCTACCGACGAAGGTCAAACGGCAAATCCAGTAAGTGTGTAAAACTTAGGTTTGTGTACAAAAAATAAACTCGTTCTATGTTGTATTGTCAAAATAAATACAAATGTAAGAAACAGTGGTGAGGTCACCAGTTCCTTCAATCGAATAGAATTTCCGTCCTTGTTGTAACAAGATTGACCAAGCGGAGACAACTCACCAAGGCAGAATCAAGAATAAATAAATTTACAAATTATTTACAACAAGATGACAATACAAATGAATATAAATGACAAAGTAGAAATATCAACGTTTTTAAAGAATTTTTAAATGAATTAGGGGATGAAATAAATATATAAATATTGCTATATCCACCGCCATATGCTTGCCATTTTCGGGATGGTTAAACTTCTGTAATGTTGATTTTTATGAATATTGAGTTTTGCTCAACCCGGGGCTAGAGGGCGTGAGCGGTAGGTAGAATATTTCACTACCGCTCATGAACAGTCTCAATCAAACCGAGACAGTAATATTTCGTATGTGTCGTGCTCGACCGTTTCCAAAGGTCCATTATCGTACTCTTTTTCAATACACGTCAGATGGAATCCCTATTCACTTAATTACACATTAAACTGTTCGGTTTTAATCAAACTGAATATCTGTATTTATGATATATGTATGCTATACCACAGCTGTTTTATATCTCAAAGCTATTTCTAGCTGAGTCCTTCCAGTACAGTTCAGTGTCCGGCACTAATACTTCACTTCCGCGAATTCACTTCCACGTTGTATGCACGCCCCTCATTAGCGGTTACTATTCGTCCCGGTACCATACATACTTCCGGTGATGTATTTCCCACGCGTGGCCCTCTCGCACGACCCTTCCGGCGATGGCTCAAGTCCCGGTATTCCACATCCAGTGATGTTATTTGAGTAACTATCTGCGTTACTCACTGTGTAACTAGGCCCTTTTGCCTTGCGTCTCCGTTGCTCCCGCCTGGTATGTCGACCAAATAGCAAATGATGTAGTTCCCGCGTCTTTTGACGGCGTTCCCCGTCTACGACCCCGTAGACCACGCTCCCGACAATACGGTCTGCCTGCGCTACTAGCGTATACGGCTACAAAATATATACTCAGTCATACAATATTTTCACACCATGTAATATATATGTATTTTGGGCGTCCTGCTGTAATTTTTCGGCTTCACTTTGTTTTGCCTCAAATTACAGCAGAACAACCCAAAATACATATATATAAAAACTCCTACCGCAAGTTGCTGAATAAGCTGTGTTAGAGTTATATTCTGAGATTTTTTAATAAAAGTTGATTTACACCCAAATCAACGAATAAACATGAAATCAACAAAATATGATTTTTAAGGATTTTTTAGGAGAGAATCATATAAATTGATTCTTCCGCATCAAATTTCAATATTTCTCAGTCTAATACATTCAACATTATATGGTTTTACTACTTCCCAGTATCTATGTTTTTATCTAACATATGAGCACCACAACCAACACATATTTGATATTTTGCACTTGTACCTTTTCCACAGTTTAAACACGGTAAAACTTTACTTTGCTTTAATCTGCATTTATGTAAACTGCAATAGTTTGAATCTTTTGTTGTTTTATTTTTACAAGGCTCGTGATATCCAACTTTGAGAAATTGGCAAATGTTTTCAATTTTCTTTGTGTTTTCCATTTTCTTTTTTTTGTTATAATAAATATTTTTTTATATTAAGAAGAAAAAATAATTTAATATATATTACAAAAATGAGTACTGAAGACGTGAAATACATTTTACAATTACATCGGGAAGGAATAATTAATGATGATCAGCTTAGAAAGATGGCAGATAATAGTTTGAATCTTTTGTTGTTTTATTTTTACAAGGCTCGTGATATCCAACTTTGAGAAATTGGCAAATGTTTTCAATTTTCTTAGTGTTTTCCATTTTCTTTTTTTTGTTATAATAAATATTTTTTTATATTAAGAAGAAAAAATAATTTAATATATATTACAAAAATGAGTACTGAAGGCGTGAAATACATTTTACAAATACACCGGGAAGGAATAATTAATGATGATCAGCTTAGAAAGATGGCAGATGCTCTTAAAGAAGTTTCAAAGGAAACTCCAAAAGAGGTTAATTCTCAAACATTAGAAAATTTACTCAAGAGACGACGTGCTAAAAAACAACGTAAACGAGAAAAGCAGAAATATGATAAATTACAAGAAAATGTTATAAATGAACAAAAGCAGAAATATGCTAAATTACGAGAAAATGTTATAAATGAACTAAAACAAGTTTTTAAAGATAAAAAATCTACTTCAGAATTAAAACTGGTTGACAAACCAATATGTGGTTATTTCAAAGCATACGAGATATCTGTCGAGAAATACAAAGACTCTCAAAAACTATTTCGTGGTAAGAAATCCATTATCACAAAACAAATCAGCAAAGAGCTGACAGAGACGAATGGATTGAAGTTTGAATTAGGTCTCACTGTAAATCTATTCAAAGATGATGGTGCTACCAAAAAATACACTACAGCAGTATTAAACAGCGAACAAAATGCAATCTTAAACTCCGAAACAATAAATGAGTTTTACGATGAATCATCTGCATATATACAAGAGAGCCTTGAAAGATTTACAAACACAGCATCAGGATTAGAGATTGATCACTGTGTTAAGTTTTATTTGAATATTCCAAAGTATGAACCATTAAAAGGTTCTTCATATATTCCTCTACCTAAAGCATTAGCTGACAAGAAAGCAATAATCAATGTTAAGAATGAAGATAATAAGTGCTTGGAAGTGGCATTGGTGTCTGCTTTGTGGCCTGATAAAAATAATCCAATATCTAATGATAAGAAACACATGGGTAAGTTGAATATGGATGGTATTGACTTTCCCACTCCAATTTCTCAAATTCCCAAAATAGAGAAACAAAACAACCTTGCTATCAACGTTTATGGATATATCATAACAGGAAAAAATAAAAAGGTAATTGTTTTCCCATATCACATATCAGAACAAACAACAAATATTGAGCGAATTCATCTGCTTTTAATATCTGAAGACGCTGAGGTTGAAAAAGTTGATTCAGAGAATGAAGAAGGAATTATATATGACAACTATAACCCTGATGATTATCCCAGTGAGCAAAAATTAACAACAAAATATCACTATTGCTGGATTAAAAATCTGAATAAACTACTCTATGACCAAAACAAACACCATGGTCAAACTTACTTCTGCGATCGTTGCCTTTACGGCTTTCCTGGGAAAGGACTACTTACCAAACACAAAGAAGACTGTGATGGTATCAACAAAAATTCTTGCAGAATAGAAATGCCGCAAGAAGGTAAAAATCACATAAAATTTAAAAATCATCAAAATCAGATGCCTGTGCCTTATGCAATACGAGTATATGCTGATTTTGAAAGTATAATCAAACCGCAATCAATCAAATTTGGAAAGAAATCTGAAATTCAAAATAAACACGAAGCGTGTGGTTTTGGATACCAGGTTGTCAGATATGATGGCAAAGCGGAAGAATCTGTTATTTACAGAGGTGAAGATGTTGTTGAAAAGTTTTTAAATCACTTAGAACGTGAAAAAATCAAAATTAACAACATTTTTACTAACCCAAAACCATTAATCATGACACAACAACATGAGGAAGATCATGAAAAAGCAACACAATGTTGGATATGTAATAATAAAATAGGAAAAGGTAAAAACAGTAACGTAAGAGACCACTGTCATTTTACAGGTGAATATAGAGGTGCAGCACAAAAAAAATGTAACCTGAAACTAAAAATAAAACCAGGTAAAACACCCATACCTGTTGTATTTCATAACCTCAAAGGATGTGACAGTCATTTTATAATGCAAAAAATACATAAAATGTGAGGTAATATTAAATGCATCCCAAATAATGCTGAAAAATAGCGTTGGACAAATAAGGTTCTTGGATAGCTTTCAGTTTATGGCTTCGTCTCTAGAGAGATTGGTTGATGCTACGGATAAATCTGATATTAAAATTACCAAAAATCAGTTCGGAGAACAAACAGATTTACATTTACGAAAAGGTGTTTATCCTTATGAATATATTGACAGTGTGGAAAGATTCGAGGAAACACAACTACCACCTATAGAAAAGTTTGTAGTAGTCTTAGAGATGAAGGTATAAGTCTTAACTATTATAAACATGCTGAGGAAGTATGGAAAGAGTTAAATTGCAAAAGATTGGGAGACTATCACGATCTCTATCTAAAAACTGATGTAACTTTACTGGCTGATGTATTTCAAACTTTTAGAAAAACATGTATGAGTGAATACTAGCTTGACCCTTTACATTACTATACAGCACCAGGTTTATCTTGGGATGCTTTACTAAAACACACACAAATAGATTTGGAACTTTTAACAGACATTGACATGCACTTATTTATAGAAAAAGGTATGCGCGGTGGTATAAGTATGGTATCAAAAAGATACGCCAAAGCAAGTAATCCACATGTCAATGGCTATGATCCTGACAAAGAAAAAAACCATATAATGTATTATGACGCTAATAACCTTTATGGATGGGCAATGAGTCAGTCACTTCCATATTATGGGTTTGAATGGAAAGCCAAAAACAATAAAGGACCATTTTCTAAACCAAAACAAGGTAAAGGACAAATACTAGAAGTGGATTTGGAATACCCCAAAGAACTTCATAAATCCCACAATGACTATCCACTTGCACCTGAAAGATTAGCAGTCAAAACAGAATGGTTGTCTGAGTACCAGACAGAGCTGCTAGAAAATAATAACATGATAAACATAGAGAAACTTGTCCCCAATTTTATGGACAAAGAAAAATATGTGATACATTATAAAAACCTGCAACTGTATTTATCTTTGGGTATGAAAATAAAGAAAATACATAGAGTATTAGAATTCAATGAAAAACCATGGATGGAATCATATATTTGCTTAAACACAGATTTTAGAAAGCTAGCTAAATCAGTCTTTGAAAAAGATTTTTACAAACTTATGAACAACTCTGTGTTTGGCAAAACAATGGAAAACCTACGCAAGCGAACTGATATAAAACTAGTGAGAACAGATGGTCTGAAAATGAAAAAAATAAGAAAAATTATAGCCAAACCCAACTTTAACAGACGTATACATTTTTCTGATGAAACCTAATTAATACTTAACAAACCTATCTATGTTGGAATGTCTGTACTTGACTTTTCAAAGCACATGATGTATGACTGGTACTATAATACTCTGAAAAAAAAAAGGTACGGAGATGACTGTACTTTATTATACACAGACGCTGACAGTTTGCTGGTAGATATCAAAACAGAATATGTGTATAAAGACATGCAGGAAATGAAAAAGAGTATGACTTTAGTGACTTTCCAAGTAAAAATCCATTACATGATGATACCAATAAAAAAGTATTAGGTAAAATGAAAGACGAATGTGCTGGTTCCTTCAGTTGAGTATGTTGGATTAAGACCAAAGCTCTATTCCATTCTACGAGCGGATGAACAACACATTAAAAAAGCAAAGGGTGTAAAAATAGTAATCAAAAAACATATCAACTTTGAAAACTATAAAGATGCTCTATTCAACGAGAAAAAATACACCCATGAGATGAATATGATACGATCAATAAAGCATGAGATATATGGTATAACAGTAAACAAAGTAACACTATCACCATTAGACACTAAAAGATACATAGCACCTAACGGTATCACGACATACGCGTTTGGGTATCAGCAGGAACAATAAGTAGTTCTTCTTTGACGTATCCTCTCTGTGGTGCTCCTTTCAAATAATATACTCTTATACCTTGCGTCACCATATAACTTTTAATCCTGTGAATATCTACACTCCACATTGGATCAGTTGCTCTGCGTCTTTCACCCTCTTGTTCCCCGGGTTGATATAAATATCTTACACTGGCATTCATACAGATAGGATCATCTTTTAATGTTTTTGTTTCAACAGGAGGGGGCTTTTTTGTCTCCACATTTATTGCTTTGACAACTTCTGGTAATTTTTTTACTCATTCTCTATTGCGTTTTTGCAAATCTATTTCCTTAGCATACTGATAACCAAACAATCTTTCAGCTAA
Source organism: Cyrtodaria siliqua (assembly GCA_037043455.1). Lineage (NCBI taxonomy): Eukaryota > Metazoa > Mollusca > Bivalvia > Adapedonta > Hiatellidae > Cyrtodaria > Cyrtodaria siliqua. The sequence goes on along the minus strand of JAWPHD010005597.1, from coordinate 79,893 downwards.
TGTTTTGTTAAATCTTTCCACAATAGCTTGATCTCTGTGTATCTCTGTTCTGCCTCGTCTGATATTTACATTATGTTTTGCCATCAACTGCGATACTGCACCCATGAATTCTCTGCCCGGGTCAACTTGTAATATCTTTGGATATTTTAGATGCCGACTGTATATTTTTTCGAATGCTTTGGCAACTTCTTTATTATTCTTGGAAGTCAGTGGTTCTGCTTCTTTGTATCTACTCGCAATATCAACCACAGTCAACGCATATTTATATGTCTTGCGTCCACGGCCAAAGCCAAAAGTGTCATGCGGTAAAAATAACAAATCAGCTTGATGCACTCCATTCTTAGTGGAAACATCAAATCTGGGTCTAATTATTTTCTTTGGTGCGGGTAAATAAATCTGCCACACAGTTTGTTTTTTCAAAAATTATTCTAATGCTTGTTTCTCACTAACACCAGCCTCTTTAGACAATTTTTTAACTGCTGAGTAACCTCTCCAAAATCCTTTTGGGCTGTAATAAATCTTTTCCATTTTTTTTTACTAAAGATTAAAATTTATATAACTATCAAGAAAAAAATGGAAATCACAACTGCACGATTTGATGAACTGCTCGAAGAGCAAAATCAATATAGCACAAAGAAATGGACATACTTAGAAAAGAATAAAATATACACTATTACAGATACGAAAATACTGGATACTGGATATGGTCCATCCATGGTATTGACATTATTAGACAACGGTGAAGTATGGGCGCCTGATCATCTCAAAAATAAAATAGAGAAGAGTGCTGAACCACCATATTATATTCGACCACTTGGATTGAAACCATTTATGAACAACGAAAAAAAGTATCATGCATATGACATAGTCGTTCCAAAGTAATTATAGTTTCTTAATATTTTTTTTTATGAAATCAATTTATACGCCACAAATCCAGTTGCAGCCATGCCCACCACAATAAACATAATTTCTCTATTCTGTTGATCCGGAGATGGTGTATAAACATCACTCAACTTAGGCTCCGGTTCCGAAAGCAACTGTTTACCAGTTATATAATAATACTGCTTCATAGCCTGGTCCACATTACCAATGCCTGCTCTGCATGATGCTCCTTTTGCAGTTGCTTATTATTAAAATCTAATCTCTCTGTTCTGTTTTTATTCCACACCGCTTGTGCTGATTCCAATTGTTCTACAGCTTTGTCATGTCTTTGTCTTTCCTCATCTGAATGACTTCCCATTTTTGAAAAGAAATAATTTGAACCGCTAAACGTCAATGCGTTTGTAAATGCCCCACCTATCATCATTGCTACTGCACTCGCCATTTTTGTTATATATATTTTTAAATTATTTCATAATATCCGCAGGAATAATACCTTGCTTAATCAACATATCCTTTGTAGCCATTGCTAACATTATATCCACAGACAGCATCCCAAAATCTGTCATATTAAAATCCACTTTAGGAGCTGGTTTTCTTAGTAGTTTTCTGCCAATCTCAGAATATCCAATAGTTAAAAGTGTTTCCACTCCAGCGTGATACAACATATTTACAACTTGTTTTCCGTCAATTTTCTTTATATCATTATTTTTTTTAATTAATTATTAATAGCAAACGGGTCTTTTGGTAGAGTGGCAACCGCAGCAACAGGTTGTGTAGCAACATGCATAGCAACATGCGTAGCAACATGTGTAGCAACCGATTTCTTGTTATAGATATACAAACCCAACCCAGCAATGCATAAAACCACACACGGTGGAATATAATTTTGTATACGTTTATTTTGATTTGTTTTGGTTCTTCTTCACCTATTGTTATTTTTGTTATTTTATTTATTTGCTTTGCATCTTGCTCTACCAAACGCTTTGCCTTCCTTGCCGCTGCTCCCTTTTTTCCAGCCTCTATTCGTTTTGGATTTTTTACTTTTTGTTGTTTAACAGGTTGTGTATCAACCTCAACAGGTATATCAACAGGTTGATCAACTTCACTCTCTTGTTAAAGCATGATTAATAAATGGGTCTTCCTCCAAATCTTCTATCAGTTTTGGTGGATTGGTTACATTGAAATATTTTGATACTCCCATCACATACAAGTTAATAAAAGAATTGCCTAAAGTCTTGGTCATACTTGCCCCAAGCCGTGCTTCATATCTGCAGTAAAGTTTGTTAATTTCATCCGGGGGCATGCTATCTATATTTGTGAGTTGTATGTCTCTACCCAAATATTGACGGCTACCACCGCCAGCCACTATGATTGATAATCTTTCTTTTTTTGTTTCTTGTTGCTCTGATTCATCTGTGAAACTTTGTTCCGTGAAAACTTCGGGTATGATATCTTTTAATAGTTCTTCCGCATTCATATTTATATTAATAATTTTATTTTTTACCTTGGAATAAATATAAAATACAAAACAACCAGCTGCGATATTCACCACGCAACTAGTAATTGTTAGTATTGTTAATAGCATTGTTATTAACAATGTTATTTTTTTATTAGCATTGTTAATTTGCTGCAAGCATTGCTATTAACATTACTAATTTGCTATGAGCAATGCCAATTTGCTATGAGCAATGCTATAAGCATTACTATATTCCCCCGATATTTTCATTATATTTTCATGTCAGTATTGCTATTAACATTGCTACTTTGCTGTTAGTATTACTATTATCAACAAAGCAATGCTGTTAGAAAAAAAGCATTGCTGTTAGCAATGCGTAAGAAACTATTTAACCAAATAAGCAGTTGGTTGGTCAGTCCTCAAAATTGACTTGGAATATTTAGTTTTTGCTAAAGCTTTTTCTTATTCTGGTTCTCTCCTCCAGCGTCGGAATAACATCATTTTCTCTCAAACAATTTTCATAACTATCTCTGTCCTTGGTGTAAAACATACACAACCATTTTGCTTGCTCCCTCAAATCTTTTAATACAGAATTATATCTCTGTGAAATGACCCACACTGATTGTTTGGCGTGACGACCAGAGAATGCCAACTCTGATAACTTATCTTTTTTCTTTGTTAATTCTTTTGTGGCTGAGCAATCATCAATGATGTATAGTGTGGGCTTGCCAGCATATTGTTTGAAAAATAAACACAACAGTTCTTGCAGCATTTCTTTACCGTTGCTCACGGAATTGACAATTGTTATTTTTTTATCTCTCGGGTGTCTTACATCACCTATCCAGGGTCTATTTTTATAAGCCTCGTTCCACTCTATGGTTGGACACAATATAATTATATTTTCAAAAAGTCCAGCATACTCTTGTTCAAGTATGTCAAGAACAAACTCTGTTTTACCACAGCCTGTCTGACCACAGATAATGGCACTGTGTGGATATTTAGGATATTTAGTATCGTACTTCTTTTTCTTCCATCTTCGAAATTGGTTTTCGCATCTTGTATTATATATATATAAATATTTAAAGGTTGGTCTGCTTCTGTTTTTTATTTATTAGTATCGTTATGCTGTCACTGCCGTTTTTTATTGTTCTACCACTGCGTTGTAATAAATTGTCATCGCATGTTCTAAGGTCAAGCCACAAATCATATGATTTTGTTAGATAGGTCTGAAGAGAAACATTAGTAAAGTATAAGTCCTTCGCCACTATGTCTTTCTCTTTGTTTCTTTTTGATGTTAAGGCAAAATATTTGTTGATTTCATCCCAATGTTGATATGCCTTCATGCCCTGACTATACAACTGATTTGGTACGCCCTCTATTGTCACTTGAACATTTTCAATCTTTGGGTTGTAAAAGGATTCCTTGTCTGTTCTGTCTGGGTCTTCAAACAGCATTAGAATATCTTTCATGCTCCTACTGGTTGATTAATGTTGATATCCCAAAGGGTATCAGATTTTTTTGCTGTTATGTTTCTATGTTGCAAGATACGGTCATACATAAATGATATATTACCATTGGTTTGATGTCTTATTTGTCTGGCTAATTCAGCATCACTAACCTTATCAAATTCCAAGCAGATATTTTTTATTACATGCATCAACATCACTGCTTTTGATCACTTTGATATAACTGTTAAACGTTAATTCATATTATAACCTATCACCAAGCCCCGCTTGATAAAATGGCATATGACTTTCTAACATTTCGAAGTCCAGTGGCATACAAAATATATTTCTATAAGCTGCTGCTACAGCTTCATCCTCGGCGTCTGAGTATTTATCTCTCGCACCAACTTGATGTTTTAGCATGTTTGCTTTACCAACAATACCTTGGTAAGCCATGTTTAATCGTTCGATAGGGCTTTTCCATAAATCTACATAACAATGATATATATCACTGTCATGTATTGTCATGACTTCATTGCCACTTATTTTTATTGTCGCTTTCTTCACAATTGATCTACCCAGATTCTGATATACAATAGCGTTGGGGTCTTTGCTGCTTTTAAGTTATATTTCAACGGCAAGACGAGCAGTACGAGGAACTATCACATCATTAGCACTTAGATTGGGAAATCCCGCATGCAGTTGCTGGTTTTGGTCTATTGTTGGCGGATTATTAGTTATTACTACACTTGTGCGGATGCCCTGGACAGCAAGAGGTTTTCTTAGTTTTCTATAAGGGCTGAGTTTGTTTCCGTAAGCTGACATTGTTTTTAGTTTTTGAATATATTTTTTAAAATTAAATAAAATAAACAATGGCTGAAGGTGGAGCTGAGTTTGACAATCCTACGTTTAATCCAGATATGGATGAATATTTTGGTGACGAAGAAAATATTGACTTTCCGATGATTCCAGATGAACCTGTTCAGAGAAGTTTTCTTAATCAAAGCGATCATCTTGATGACCTTCGGGGGGAAGTGAGAGAATCCCAACTTGAAGATTACAAGAAAAATCTTACAAAAATCTGTTATAATGAAATAGGAAAACGATATAAGATGGCATCGGACAAAATGGATTATGACCAGTTTAAAGTATCAGATGATGGTAAAACATTATACTGGGATGTTGGTGATAAAAAAATAAGAATAACTGCCAAGCAAGGTGGTGCAACATTTCTTGCTCTTAGTTCTTTGGCAAAAGAATATGGTTCTGGGGGAACAATGGCTGTAAGACAATTTTTGAATTTGCCAGAGTATAACAGTAAAACAAAATTATCACAAAAAGCTCGACAAGCGTTGGAGAGCACAAGAAACGATTTACCAGACGTGGATGCTATTCCATTACAAGATTTATCACATATTATGGATAACACAGTACAGTCACTTCATGATTGGGATGAACTTTCTGGTGTTGAAGCACAAACAAATGTAGACAAGCGTGAAATGGATGGAATAGTAAAAGCGATGACAACTGTCAAGGAAGAAAATATCAATAACTTGGCAAAACTCACACAACTTGATAAAGACATGACAAGAGAAAAACAAAAGTTAGAACAAGCTAAGACTGATAATGATGAATTCCAGATAAATAGAATTAGCGACCGCATCAAAGACCTTGAAGTTGAGAGAGGTGCAAGGATGGATGCTATCAATGAAAACAGAGAAGCTTTCCGTAACCAAGTAAGCAGAATAAAAGAAACAATAAACAAAATGTTAAACGAGGATACAACTCTTGGTGAGAGGACCAAAACCTTGTTTAGGGAGCAAGGTATTACTATTGTTAGTATCCTGACTGCATTTGGTATGATTCTTGGGGTGATAATTAATGCTATTATTCCCACATCAAGTGCTGCGCCAACTCCAACTCCAAAGCCAACTCCAAAACCTGATCCAACAAGAGTCAAGGACTGGATAAAAAAACAACTAAGTAATCTTGGTAAACTTCTCGCTAATTTAGCTGGTAAAGCTGCTGCAGCACTTCCAGGAGTCATTGGTGCAATAGTATCATGGCTTTTATCTGCAACAGGTAATGTGATTAATTGGCTTGGTAACCATCTATGGGCACTGCTTGTGTTTGTGTCCGGATTATTATATGTGGCAGCCAAAGAGTGGTTCAGTAAATCTCGTAAATAAGTAATGCAGCAAGACCTATTACTATAGTACCAACAATTATAGATGTTTTGTTTTCTTCGTGTTCAATCGCTATTCATTTTTTATCTCTGGTGGGTTTGGATGCTCCACAGTTGTATGTATCAATGATTTATCAAAGTCAGGATGTTCCGGCAAAAATTTCTTTGTTGTGGTGCCTTGAAAAGGTTGAACAATTTTTGGCGGTACTGGTTTTACATTCACATCATTATTCAGTCCTAATGCTTGCGCATCGGTTGCTATTACAATTTCATTATTGTAGTCTTGTATTGTTACAATTCTCAACTCCATGTCACTCGGAGACATGTACAATCTACTTCCACAGACAAAATTGACTTTGCTTCTTGCATATTTTAGGGTGGTTTCATATCTTGAAATTTGACTGGGCAAGTCAATGGGGCTGTTTATTGCATCCTCTACATTTGCCAGAAATTGTTTTTGAGCATCAAATGCCGTTCCAGTACCAAGTATATCTGTTCTTGTTTGTGATTGTGAGCCAAGGATTGCCCAGCAGTATGTTTTTATGCTGTCATTTATTCTTTCTACACCAGCTCTTGTGAAACCGGATGAACTATCTAGTATAAAAGTAGACCAACTAGTATCAGCCTCAGAGCCTTGTGCTATGTAGTCAATTTGGTATGTTTTATCGCTCTCGTAGACTGTAAAACTCATGTTTTTGTTAGTCGTATACAGAATTTATCAAAGGATGATAACCAATATTTGTCCAGAAATTATAAATTGTTCCTAGACCGTCATTATAGCTTAGTTTCTGTCTCCAGTCCGAATTTAAGTCAACATTAAACTCCTTACATATTCTCTCGTATGCGTTTCAGTTATATGTGTTCCTAAACGCATTCCAAATTGAGTCTTGCGGCATTGTACATTCATCTCAAATAATATTCTTCTGACTTGGTCATAGACATGAAATCGAAATAACGAACCAACCAGGGCATCAGCTTTCAGATGATTGTTAAAATCAGTGCCACACCCAGTTGTCGCACACCAAATAACAAAATTCAACTGATTCTGCCAAAATGACATCCGATATGTTCCCCAGCGTTGGACTATAGCATCTGATTTGACGTATGGGAGTTTGTATTTTTCAAAGACATTGGGGAATGATGCTTTAAAATCTTTACCGTTTGATGTAATGACTATGTTTTGATTTATTATATCTATCATATTTTTGCTGAAACTACTTAGATAATAGTGAGCATCTGGGCTATATTTGAATTCTTTTGAAATCATTTTTATTTGTATTTTTTATAAATATTAAAAAAAATGATTCATACAATTTCAAACATAGACAACTCTATTAACTTACAACAGTATATCGATAATAGAGATGGAGATAAGCGCGTTGGATTAAATAATTTTATATCCACTATCGGTTGGTATAATATTAATCATGAAGTCATAAAAAGAAAAAAACCAGACCATACGTATCACATACCAGATGGACACTATAACTTTCAACAGTTGAGATATATATTTGAAGGACTGGGTGTTACCCTAACCGTTGATGCATGGAATGGTATATCATCTTTAGAGACACCAACAGAGACACGATTATCAAACGGTATTTCAGAAATGCTGGGATTCAATGACAGGAAATGGTTAAAAGGTACTCATAGTGGAAAACAATCAATTGATTTAGCTCCTTATAAACAGCTATATGTTTATCTGGAACAAGTTAATACGAGTAGTAATTATTTCAATGGTGCGCCAAGCACTAGTATAGGGGTTATACATGTGGTAAATAAGCAGTTTGGGGATATTGTATATACACGTTTTTATCCTAAATATCGCTGTCTTTCGGGTGGTGCAATTACTGAATTGACAATAGAAGTCAGAGACGAGCATGGCAAGAAGATAAATAATCACGGCTTACCTATGAGTTGTGTTTTAGAAATTATTTAAAAATTAATTTATTAAAAAAAACAATGAGTATATTTGGAGCAACAATACCTGAGATAGAACACTTAAATACTGTAGCCACTGATGTTTTAGATTTATATAGGCGAGTTGTGCCTAGTAATAACCGTTTAAACCGTTAAAAGATAGAGTTGATAATCTTAAATATGGGATTATTACAATATTTGCAGAGGCTAAGGGCCCACTTATGTTGAATAGAATACTCTCATTTGGTAACGGTGGAGCAGAAACAAATGTGGGGTATGTAATGACACGCCGTGGGCGTATTGTGGTAATAGGTTTAGCAAGTGAACGATTAGTTGGTGACGTATCTGTAGTAGTTTCTGTTAATGGTGTTGAAGAACCAAATTATGGCATAACGCTTCACATCATCCCACGCAATCATGATAACTTTGATAGACCTTTAGATATTGCTGCTGGTTCTGTTATTAACTTTGTATGCAAGACTGCCAACGCTACCGCTGTAAATACGGTGGCGTCATTATTAATTGAATTAATTTAAATTTTTATTATTAAAAAAAAATGAAGCAACCGACAGCACCAAGTTTATATCCTGAGTTGCCAGTGGAAGACGGACAAAATTATAGATTATTTTTTTTTTCAGAGATTGAACAAAAATTAATTACAGAGCGAGACACACGCAAGTCTCTTTATAAAAAATATAAACGTGGTATTAATATCACAGATGGAATTAGCACTACCTTAATATCCACAGGTGTTATTATGGCTGAGATTGGACTTATTGTTCCAGTTTTGTTACCTTTGGAAATAGCAGCAATAGTATGTGGAGCTACAGGTGTTTGTATTAGTTTTATCAGACGCAAGCTTAATTCAAAAGCTCAAAAACATTATGAAATAAAAACTTTGGCAGAGTATAAGTTGAATAGCATAAACACATTGATATCAAAAGCATTGAGTGATGCACAGATATCTGAGCAAGAGTTTAAGTTGATTTTGGATGAGTTGGATAAATATTATAGTTTGAAACAGGACACCAAAAAGAAAGCTGAAATTAGTGGTTCAATAAAAAAAACTAGTGGAGCAGAGAAGAAAGGAAGCAATGGCAACCTTACAAAAAAGTCTAAAAAATGTGTGATGTATTGTTTTAGTAATGTGTTTGAGTATGATCCACCACCTTTGTATTCAAGCTCGGAGAATCAAACTATATGATTTTTTAAAAGAAAATCATGTTTTGTTGATTTCGTGTTTATTCGTTGATTTGGGTGTAAATTTAATAACAAATCAACTTTTATTAAAAAATCTCAGACTATAACTCTAACCCAGCTTATTTCAGCAACTTCTGGTAGGAGTTTTTATATATATGTATTTTGGGTCGTTCTGCTGTAATTTGAGGCAAAACAAAGTGAAGCCGAAAAATTACAGCAGGACGCCCAAAATACATATATATGTATTCTATAATAGCACTAAGGTATCACTATACATAATAAAGCAATCTTTACTTAGAATTAATAAACCCGAATTCTAAACCTTCTTCGAATCAATATTATGCTAAACTTTAACAAAACGTGTAATACAATTACAGATGTAATTTATCGACAATGAAACCTCACAATTTTAGAAGTAGCTGAAAACTTACAACAAAGTAATTCAACCATGAATATTATACTTCATTTTCAAAGCATACACAGCATGACTGAATGAATTATAGGTTATAATAGTACAGCAACCTCAGAGGGATTGACTAATAATAATGACAATATAATAAACAACCTAATAAACAACCTCAAATAGATTTACACTCCACACTAAACAATAACTTTTATGCAATGAAGTAATGACAGTTAGACACCTCCGTAGAAAGAGCACTTACAATCTGAATCGCGTATTTCATTTACTATCTACAGAACAACCGGCATTATCAATAATGTAAATATATGCCACACTAATCTATCAGACACTAATTTGCTAATATATTCTGACGTTTGAAAACGTACTAGAAATGAAGCCAATATCCTGCTAAACTATCTATGTTTTCACCGACAGATATATACTTCCGAACTACAATTTAAATATGACATTAATTTACAACAAATAAGATAAATTCGACTTACCCCCTGCCGTTATGGTACTGGTCACTACTACCCTGGAGAATGGTTTGCGATACTGTGACAAAATCTTATCATTTCGACACCAATTTATACAGTCCCTAGACGTGTATCTGACTAACACGTCATCCATACAAATGTCATGCTGTTCGGACTGCTCGTATTGCACGTAGTGACGTAGTTTTGAACTCTGTCTTATATAAGCAATCTATACATTTAGTTAGGCCTGCACTGGTAAATATTGGCAAATTTAATCAAAATACACACCCTGTAAAATTATAACTTCACTAATACTTGATGGATTTTGATGAAAAAAAGCCAAAACGACTTATTCTTTGACAATAGAATAAAACTAGTAAAATATCATTTATTAGATATACGCATCGATTAAAAGTGATGCGCTTGGCAAAAATCTATCAACAATTCCAATTCAAAATCAGGGAAAGTGAGACTCCGACAATCACAGTTAAAAACTCTAAGTACATATGCACTCATATTGTAACAGTCCTCCAATAAACAAAAGATAAACATATGAACTTAGTGAAGCATAATAAACATATAATAGTTAAAGAAATGAGGCAACAATATATATTGAGTAAAAACAGAAAGTATCAATTCAAATTGCATCATCAGCCTCATTACGAATATTTTATTGTTTATTTTGCTGTAAACGTGTACGTCATAAATGTATTCAAACATCCTCTATGTTTGGGAAGAAGTTAAAGTTTGACATTCATGAGAAATTCCAGAAAACCAGCAATTAACAAGATGACAGTTATTTTGGGGTTTCCCTGATGATGATTCAACTTCGTGCATTTTGCATTTTTATTTTGCTTTCTTTTACTTTGAGTAACTCAACCTATCTTATTGAAGGAACGTTTCAAACAAAGATCCTTACTTTATTATTTACTTTACAGTGAAATAGTGGATTTTATGATTAAAATAAAACCTTATATTTTAATTGTTTATATTTCACATGTGAAATACCGAAAATGACGTAATGCCGCTGTTGACGTTGGAGTGTTGACGTTATTGGCGTTATTGTTTTGGCGCATTATGTTTTTTCAGCATATGTTTCAAGGTTGTGAGTATATAATAAATAAAATATTTGTTGGTTTGTCGTGAATATAAGATTTATTTTCATTTCGAAGTGAGAAAACTCATATATTTTCACTCGTGTTAAAGCACTCGTGAAAATATAGGTTTTATCATTTCTCGATGAAAATAAATCTTATATTCATTCCAAACCAACAAATATCCTCTATTTATGAATGCATACAGTTTGTATAGTTTAAAACTTGTTGCTAACTGGTTCATTACAACTTATTGAATATTTCCAAAAATGCATAATTTCGTTTCAATATGTTAGATAGAATAAAGAGTTAAAGTTAATTTATTAACAGACAGTCATTATCCTAAACTCATTATCATCAACTCAGTTGCCATAATTGACGCTTAGTTAAGTAGTTAGCTGGGACCAGCTAGAAAATGTGGTGGACCCTTTTACAGTTCGCCACTATGCTTTCCTCTTTAATTGTACGATGACCGGACAGGCTGTGGACCCTATGATGACACCTACCTGAAGTCCATTGGGACGGTGGCGTTTGATGTTTGTCTATGATCTTTCTTGTCGTGCCCTTAATGTTTTTTTCTCTTGTTGCTCTGGCTTCTGCCAATTCATTGAGTACCTTCATTGTGGCTTTCTAGGCTATTGTTTTCGTGTATTATATTTACACGAGCATATTTGTGTTTTACTTATATTGCCTATTGATGCTTCCTTGCTGGTTAGAGATTAGATCATGGCGGGGATTTCTTTATTTACACTGTCCTGTTTTAATGGGATGACAGTAGGGTAAGTGTGAGGTTTTGTGCACCCTAGAACCGGTTTAAACCCCCCAGTGGCCTATTTTGCCACTGACCGTTCCAAGGCGTTAGCCATATTGTCAACCCTTTTTGTGTTTGTGATGTCGTTTGCATTTATTATTACTTTTGCCTTCTTGCTTGTCTGTTTGCGTGTTTGTTTCTGTGTTTTGTGGTTGACTGTCCTCCTTGAATGCTACTTTCCCTGTCCGATCTTTTTATATTTGTTTATTATATATCAAATGAAAGGTCATTATTTGTACTTGGGATAAACGATCTCACCAAAACTACTTGCACAAAGTGGTACACTATTTTTAAAAACGGCGCCTGAACACCAGAACCCATAAATAACACATTTCAGCAAAATATTAGCTGCCGACTAAGATTATAAGTTTTAGAAAAATGATAGCTCATTTTTCATTAACAAATGTATATAAACATCTTCTTACATGTCTTACGTACGTAACATAATTGTGTATGCTATATTCCATGTTGAACTAAAAATATTTCTTAAACATAAGGAATAATAGACCTGTACAACTAACTACGGTAACGATTACGGTAAGGATTACGATAAGAAATACCGACTAAAACAGAGGGGTTTTCTCAACAGGCAATACGCCTTGAATGCTCGACCAAGCGTTTGCACATCACTATATATAGGCCAATGAAATTTATTATTGACACTACATGAACTTGTAGGGAAAAGTGCGTGGTCTGCCACTACTACAAAAAATCGACCGTCATATATAGCTAAAATGTGCTAAAATACCACAATTCAACCAAATAGCCAACCATCATTATTTTAGGATTTATTAAACTAGTTGGCATACATGATATGATGAGATGGTCTGCATAGCAATATATCATTTTTACAATCGACCAGTTATTCGCCACGCTTCCTTTTCTAAAGAAATATAAAAAGATCGGACAGGGAAAGTAGCATTCAAGGAGGACAGTCAACCACAAAACACAGAAACAAACACGCAAACAGACAAACAAAAAGGCAAAAGCAATAATAAATGCAAACGACATCACAAACACAAAAGGGTTGACAATAGGGCTACCGCCTTGGAACGGTCAGTGGCAAAGTAGGCCACTGGGGGTCTAAGCCTCACCTAATTAAGTTGATATTCGTTTTATACCATCTTTGCAAACTGGTTTAATTAACTTAATATTTTTTGCATTTTCTTGATACTTTCCTTTGAAACAATATAGCGTTTAATCTCGAATATACTTCTTTTTTCAAGTAGGTGGGACTATTTACGCTCGGTTGCGCACGCATAGAAAGTGGTTATTCCGTTTCAAGGAGGTGAACGAACTGTACGCACTGCATGGAGACACGGCGCTTGCATCCGGTGCGTCTTAACAGAAAATGGATATTTCACTGCATGAAAAGACATTGACAGTAGTTATTTCTCTTTTTTTCTTTTGTTATCATTAGTGTTGTTGCTGATACTATTATAGCGACGGGAAAATAATGTAAATACAATTAATTCGCCTTTTTGCCCCGCTGTTTATTCGGTTTTGCCGGTATTAAATGGACAAATCAACGAAGCGTATTTTTTCGGCGTTTATGAGTTTTAAACGCCGGTAATCAATGGCAAATTTACCATAAACCAATAACGCGATTCGTGGATTACGCCATTTACTACCGACGTTTAAAACCGCATAAATCCCATAAAATAATCTAAACAATTCTTTAATAAAGTAGCAATCATGTATTACGTAAAAGAAAAAACTAACCTTCAATAGTGGCGGCCTCATCCATTTCACTGATAAATTCGATTGTTCTAGTGTGCATTCAAGGCGATAAGCGCACGCGCTGCACGATCTTTCTGTTTTTCAAAACCCCAAAGAGGCTTGTATTAAAAGTCAGATATTGAAATAAAAAGTAGTACAAATTGAGTTTTCAGTACTACCATAGGTTTAAATATATTAATTGTTGCAAAATAATCAACAGTTAGGAATATGTAAAGCAATTTATTTGCACTATTCAATGTGTAAAAAGTTAATAAAAACTAAGAGAATGCCGTGACTTAAAAAAATGATCAACATTGCCGTTTGACTCTTTAAATGTATCCAGGTGCGTAACCTAGGATAGCACAAATTGCTGTCCCACAATGAATATTCTTGTAAATAATGGGTAGTTTTAGTTTCACTCATTATATTTAGATCATCTAAAATAGGAAATATCAATATTTTTCCACACCACAAAAAACACATTAATAATTGACACTTTCTCACTTGACAATTCGAGCTCCCAGTGGGATTCGAACCCGCAGGACTGAGAGGCGAGACAGTTTTAGACGCAGCGTCTTCACTATCCCGGCTATGGCGGCAATTTTAGTTTAAGACATAGGGGATAAAAGTGTATTTATCCTGTACTAAGACGGATTCAGGGATAAGGCGGACCACAGCACCCCGACCCTCTAAAATCCCACAAGTTTAACCTATGCATGCCGGATTACCTGGGGCGCGCGACATTTCTACTGTTAGTCATCATTGAATTTAACAGAATTCACTAAACGTCATGTAGAAAAAACATTTATTTCGAAGGATCCTCCGCTTCCCCCGCCTCCACCCCTCCCACATACAAATGTTCAAACCAAAATCTTGGATCTGCATCTGATGTGTACCCTCCTCTCAAAACGTTTTTAGTGATCACTTATTCAGGCAAGCCCCTTTAAAACTCCAGCCGAGTCTGGGTGGTTGTATCGAAGACCGTATGGAGAAAATATAGTCTGAAAGGTCGATGCATATGACTGATATATTGACAGAAATATAAATCGACAGAAATATAAATAATATGCATTTTTTAATTCGATTTTTTATTAGCTTTTTTCTACACAAACCCCTCTGAGCCTACTAAAACCCAGGTTGTTTACAACTTTGAGATCAGCCCCCAACATTTTCTCGTGCTTAGAATTTAGTCTGAAGTCATAGTCGTTATCGTAGTTAGTTGTACAGGTCTAATACTATATTTAGAAATACCGAATTTTCCCTTAAAAATATGACAATTTTATTTTGTTTAATACATGTTTACTTAAAATTAATTAATTCATTCATTTTAGTTAAGAAATGTAATAAAATATGCGAGAACAGGTTTACTACAAACAAAAAATATCTAAGACGTATGAACTTTCTCAAATTATGTCGAAATTTTTCCTACTCCGAATTTTATATTTTAATGCTTAAACATATATGCTACTAATAATACGAAAGTCCTTTGCGGTTGTTGTTGCTTTAATGTTACTGTTATAGTATGCAATATATTGATTCTATACGTATGATTTCAAATATCACACACACATTTTAAAATATGTTTGGATATCCAAAATGATTTTAAACTGCATATAAAGGGAGATAATTATTTAATGGTGTTGTACTAATCATATAAGTTTGTTAACGAATATATAAAATATTGAATTTTTAATTAGCTTTACTCATCATTCTGAACAATACACACATGACAACCACGCTGATTGTAATGTAATCGATTTTATATGCGCACAATCCTCGCTAAAATGCATTGACATGGGTTGAGTAACTAAGAAGTTCAAAAGCGTTTTGTTTTAATTGCAATGTCAGTTAAAAGTACATTGCATTAACCGTCCAGTGTGTCCATTACCAATGGTGCATTCGTCTTAACTAGGCAGAATCCATTTCACTTGTGAAGACAAATATAGATTTTGGAAAGTTGATTTTCTTCGACAGGATGCAGTCTACCATCGAATATTAGGTATATGACTTTGGCTCAAAGAAGCTAACCAATCTTCTGAATTAATTTAGCTGCTGTGCCAGTTATACAGCGGTTCGTTACACCATGACTAATGTCGAAGAAAGCGAGATGATATGAACGGAGTTAAACGTGTCTATGAAGTGGTCGACACTATTGATATTAATGCGTAAACAGTAGATTTCAGCCGTTAGCAAGGGTGTACTTTCAAGCGAAAGACTGACGAAAGTAGTCTATTTTAATTCGAAGAAGTAAGGAACGGTCACGTACAATTTCGCACGAAAACAAGCTATATTAATAACTGCAATTACTTTTTAAAAGTCAACTAAAAGACCAGTCCCACCAAGATACTTTTCACTATTGTAACTGAAATTAATAGCAAATACCTCACATGAGTTTTCCTGAGATCTATGCCTCGACGAAACATAACTCAAACACTCCAGTTATTGATACGACATCTGATCAAAATATACATTTTTGGCCTTTTCCCAGTTCATGAGCCTAATACGATTGCTCCCATTAAAGATATATACAAGTCCAACCGATAAGGCCACCATCTACACGTCTATCAAGTCAGGCAAAGAAAAATCGATGCAGACGATGGACCAGCAATTGATGCAGTTGCACATCAAGTAAAATGGTCTAGGGGTGACGGTGGGTTAATATATTTTCTTACAGACTCTAATGTATATGCTTCTTCTACAGTTGAGAATATGTTGGCTGGAAACAATACCACAGACGTGTTCGTGGGCTAACACCAACATATGAAGCACTAATGTCTTTTTGTTTGCCTCACAGCGATGACAAAGAACGTCTTTTGACACAGATTAGAGAAACTCTTTTAAAATGATTAAGATAAAGCATCTGTTGATAAGGCTGATGACGCCACGCAATTTGCCATATCAGGTAATATTGCCCAGGATATCTCAGAAGTTGGTGCTGACAGCTTATGTTAATGTTAATCAGTATTAGAGCGGAAAGACTGGTTGATTGGACATTACATCTCGCGACGCTGGGAAATATGCTGCCTTATTTCGTCAGCATAAAATATTCTAAACATGCTAACTGCGCAATATAGTAATACCTGTATGCTCGTAGAAGTCATGTAAAACAAGTTTTTTACAAGCCAGTTTACCTATCGTCACTGCGAAAATGGAACATTTATCGGTATCTGGAGCAACATGACAGTGGAAAGACTATTTGTGACTTTTAAAGTGCAAATTCTTCCTGCAGTTCATGACGGACCGCTTGCGACTCTGAGCATTTTATGTAATTGTAAATACAACAATTATCAATGTGATGAGGGTAAATGGTGCTTCTAACTTCAAAAATAGAGTAGCCATGGAAAATGACTCAGGTCACGACAGTGTTCTTGAAACAGGTATTTATTAGCCAGTTTCGTAAGATCCAAAAGAAGGACGATGTGCAGCGTTGCACCATAGTTTAGATAAACTATGAATGAAATTGTCGGATTAAAATGATGTCTCTGTTTAGCAATATTTCCACTATGAAGTGAAGGCAGTTTTAGCTCCATGTAAAAAATGCATCGACACAAGCAACACTAAGGATAAATGTCGATAATTTAAACCAAGACACGTTTTTTGTTAGACATGAATTGGAAATGAGTGATAACGGATTGACACAGACGTATTTTGGGAGAAATGGCATCAGACCTTCTGCGTAACACATCATGTATTTACAGATATAAACGGCCATGTTCCATGGAATCATGCGTTTGCATAAGAAACAACGTGTTGTCCGTCCATCCGTCTTTCCCTTGTGGGCGGAACTCTTCCTGGACGGTTCGAGATATTAAAAATCCGTCTTTACAGAAATTATGATTAAGTCAAGAGGTTTTCATTTAAGATAAGAAACTTGAACTTGACCGTCCAAGTTAACAATTTCGTTTTTTTCCTTAAAATTACATTTGGACGGATCTCCTTCCAGACCATTCGGGGTAAGAAGATGAAACGATATGGGAAGAGTTGTTGACCTTCAGCATCATGGTCAAGGTCAGGGCTTAGTGTTTTGCCTGAAAATGGCTTGTGTACAGATATCCTTCTAGACCGTTCATGGTTATAAGCTGAACAGTGTATGAAGCGTATTGAGGATGAGAGGATGTTAATACAGTTCTGAAAATGACCTTGACCTTGAGGTATCATTGAGATATCGAAAATACGGATATTTTGTAAGGGTTTCCGTTGACTTGCTCTAGTTGAGTGTTGCAAGTGTAAATCAGACGAACACTTTTGCAACACAGTTAACGCAAGGTTTCATACTCTCATCTGATATCAATCCACCCGTGATTTACGATAAAAGCGAAGCTGCATATGTTTGATCACTTTTAAATTGTATTATCTCCCTTTATGCATCCGTTTATCGCCTCTGATTCCAACAATAAGTCACATAATTATATGAAAACTGTTGTCTGTTGAAAGTTCCACAAAAAATACCTAACACATTTTTCTGTAAAAGATTGCCTTAGAGTGTGTTCATACATCTCTTTTGTGATTTATGTTTAAACCAATATATTATTTTTGTTTTATGAGGGTCATGTATTTTAACCGTTGATTGCCAAAAAACGCACAATTTTGTGCAAGTAATTTCAACTGATCCTTGTTGGGGAGGGTTTATACATTCCAATGATATAATAGTTATCCATTTCCTAGTGGTCCTATCAAATTAAAAAACAACAACATCAATTTATATATCTTTATTTAAAATACTTTTTACCAAACGTCATGTAAATGTTTACTTCGTATTGTCTAAAGTTTCAAACTTCCCAATTATAAGATTTAGTGTACTATGCTATTAATTTAAAGCAGACATAATTATGATATACTGAAAGTATCTGAGAATAATCTGGTTTATAATCATATGTATAAGTACATGTTAAATCACATTAATATATAGTGAACGAATATTAGAGCAGGTTCGAGTTCCCTAATTAGTGGCTATCTGATAGATATTGTAAAATTTCCTCGACTGGGTTTGAAAGTCACGCCAACGTAACACTTTTGTATCAAAGTTTATTGATAGAACGTATATATTTATCGCCCCGGACATAGCAAATTCTTCATCGGTGTTTGGCTGATGGAGATAGGAAAATATCCATTCAATAAAAATAGAATATATGATAAAGTTGAGCACCTACCTCGGGGAAACGTGATCTTCCGCCATCTTGGATGTGACTGAACATTTCCTTCCGTACAACTTACAACACAGTGATGTTGTTGATGTGATAATTAATTCATATACATATAGTACTAGAACTTATATGTGTTCATCCTTTGTCACATAATTTATTCATTGACATGTATATTAGTATATGTAGTATTGTTAGGAATTGTTTGAATCCTTTTCAGTTAGAAGGGAAAAATATCAATCAATCATAAACATAAACTTATGCCCTTTCATGACGAATTTGTACATTGCGAGAACAGGTTTGAGCATAGTACGAAAGGTTGATCAATGCAATTTATAACAAACATCGACGGTGTTTATTTTGTTCGGATTATCATGAATCTCCTACAATTTCAAACACAAAACATATATTTGAAATGATTAAATTGATATCCGATAATCAGTTCTGTTTTCAGTTTCGTAAATTGTGTTATTTGCATGTAGTTATTCCATTTCATTGTTATAATTTGTAAAACTTACGTATAAAATCGTCAAGTATCGCATTTGTGAAAAAACATTTACCAAAGATGTATGGGTATTGTGAAAGTCATATCAATATACATGTGCCGATAAAATTTTAACTACTTAAACTAAAGCACTTAAAACTATCTGCATTTGTGTTACTCTACAATAGGAAGTAGATGGGATCACCGAACTAAACGTAATATCTATAGGACGAAAGATAGCGCTTATATGGTACGAATATACGCTTGTATGATAGCGATCTGATTCTAATGCAATACGCTGTGCTCGCTGCGTACAGCTTCCCCAGGAGTGATGACATAAGAGCAGAGTGGTTTAATAAGTATTAAGGAAAACTGCTCTCACTATTAATACTTTTAAGGATAAGAATACATTCAATTTCTTATCACAACTATTTATGAGTTTGCATGTTAAAAAATGTATACTAAGACATGTATGTATCTTATAACAAACTAAACTGAAATATATACGTACATTTGTTTGAGAGACAAACTAAATAAATTATATTTCGATAATAAATAGCTATTCAAATATAAACAGACGCACGACCCTCTAACGGTATGCTATACTATTTTGATTTTCAAATGTTTCGTTTGTTTCTCTATATATAATCGAAATAATTAAGGTCATGTTGTGCCATTGTGTTTAATATAAATAATTATTGGAAACCTTTTAAAACCCTGTCTTAAACTTAACTATATTAGCTTATTTATATGAAGTGTTTCATAGTAGGCCAGGCGAGCTTATGCGATCACATTTCGTCCATCGTCCGTCTGTCTGTCTGTCAGTCTGTTAGCAATTTTATAAAATCGATATCGCCTCTGAAACTGCTTGAAGGATTTTGATGAAACTTCATCAAAATGTTACTTAGGAGGCCCCCTCTCAAATTTATGTTTTTCATGGCGGCCAGTCATCCAAGATGGTTGCCATGGCTACAACTAGGTCAAATTTAAGGAATCTTCAAACATCTCCTCCGAAACCACTTATTCATTATTGTGAAATACCATAAACATGTTCCTTGGGTTGGCCTCTATCAAAATTGTGTTTTTCGTTATCGACGAATAATCAAAATGGCCGCCACAGCGACCAAAAGTTTACATAGAGTTATATAGGGAAACGTTAAAAATGACATCTTCTCTGAAACCGCTTGAAGGATTTTGATGAAACTTAATCACAATGATCTTTGGGTAAGTCCCCCTCAGATTTGTGTTTTTGAGGCCTCCAGTCATTCAAGATGGCCACAATGGCTAAACTTCGGTCAAATTTAAGGACATTTATCAAACGACATATTACCACTTATTCCATTTTAGTTAAATATCATATACATGTTCCTGTTGTTGGCCTCTATCAAGGTTTTTCGTTGTCGTTAAATAGTCAAAATGGCCGTCACGATAACCCAAAGTTTGCATAGAGTTATATATAGAAAACATGTTTCCTTGGTTGGCCTCTATCATGTTTATGTGTTTGAATCACATCATACAGGTAGAGCATCTACAGGCCCACTTGGGCCTCTTGTTATAGTTACATGATAGTTATCATATTGTAACGTTATCTATTGATTTTCTGTATGAAACAAGAAGCCAAACAAACTTTATAGAAGAAGCTATGTCACCCTATGACATATTAAAATCCAAATCCCCACATAACTTTCTATTTCATTACAACCAGTAACAGCATCTTGCTTGTGTTCGTTGTTTCCAAGAGATTCCCTTTTCTGTATTATTTAACATTAACACTAGCGTTCGTTCAGTGTTGTGTGAAAAGTAGCAGACTTGGTGTATTGAGTGTTTATTGTTTATGAGAGATACTGTAAGGTGCAATACAGCCTCCTAGTACCGTCATAAGGGGATACTATAAGTTTAGGAAATAATTATAATGAAACTTCCACTGAAATACACCGATATTATGATCAATATTTGTTTGGTTTTGATTTTCGTATAATGTTGAAGTTATCAGTATTGATTATATGTAATCTTATTATATTTAGAGGAGGCGGAGGCGTCCATGGCCGAGTGGTTAGAGTCTTTGACTTGTTATCACTTACAGCTCACCGCTGCGGTCATGGGACCAGGAATCCTTATGTGAGGAAGCTATCCATGTGGCTTGCAGAACGTCTGTGGTTCTACCCAGGTTCCCGTCCGTGCGCGAAAATTACCCGGAGGGGCACCTGTGGTCTTTCGCCAACAATTGAAGCAGGAAAGTTGCCACATGACCTTAGCGTTTGGTGCGACTATACGAATTAAATAAACTCAAATATTATATTTAGACTGGATATCACATAATCAAACATGACTTTGTATACTTAGCAATATTGTTATTTACACCTAGGTCAGCTGGCATTTATATAAAGCAGTGTTGATGCCAACAGAGAAGCAACTGTGTTTTTATGTCTCTGATGCTAAATAAAAGGAGTATTTATTTTAAGCATGCAGTGAACTTGTTAAAAACGAGTAATAATTGACATTAACGTCGAATTGAATATTTCCTATTTTACTTTAGGTTCAACAAATCTGGAAATGAGTCATCTAAATATAACGTAAGTTTCAGTCCATGCTGATTGATAAGTTGCATGATTGGTTACATGGCCACTTGTTAACTACGGCAAGTTGTTTATAATTTGAGTTGGATGCTAGTCCCTATCATCCAGGCAAGAGACGTTTAAGCAACATCGTGTTAGAGTTATTGATAAGCAATATTTTTGTTTAAAGAGCTCACGACAAACGTGTACAGCGATCTTGTTTAAACTAAACGGATTATTCTTTAGAAGAAAAACATACCTTTCTCATGTCCATTTCTAATGTTATTTGTAACGTTTTTACAAACACATGTCCGGAATTTAAATACGAATACCCTGATTTTACTTCACAGTGAACCAGGCACATCGACAAATACACAAACAGCACCAGAAGTTCGTCTTTTTATAAACATGAATAACGAAACAAGAGATGATACCTACGATGTTATACCTGACAGTTTGCTAGACCAACCATTATATCATATATACGAAGATATACCTGACAGTCGAGAAGGTCAACCACAAGAGCATCCAGAAACCAGTCATGATGCCGATAGATATTATCTGCATCCAGTACATAGCGAAGATAACGGAACAATTACCATTATATCCGCAAAAACAAGTCATGATGACGATATGGGATATCTGAATCCATTACATAGCAAGGATAGCAGAGTAAATGCCCTTACATCTCCAGCTGCAAGTCATGATGACGATATGGGATATCTGAATCCAGTTAAAAGGACAGATAGCACTACTTATATGAGTCTAGATCAGGGTCCGTATGAAAGCCTTGACAATGGAGAAACCTGTGTGTAGTTCTATCAGCCATGTGAGTTTGAGATGTATCCTTGATACTGAACTGATTATTGATAATATGCATATACACATATACTAATTATGTATAAAACATAGCTGATATAGACATATAGGTATAATACTGTAAATGCATTTGAAATGAAGTAGTTTATCCCGTAAATGTTAACATATTGAAAGCGCTGCTGCATATTTAACAGTGTTTTGTATATGTATCACAATTTTTTTCTTGATCGCCATATATGAACACCCATTGTATATTACATGTATATTGTGTATACGGTAACATCGACACAATTGAGCGAATTCAACTGAAATTTTACAAACATATATTTAATCTTAAAAATGCAACTCCGACCGATATGATATATGGAGAATTGGGAATACTGCCTCTATCTATCGATATTAAAACACGAATCATCTCATTCTGGTCTAAACTCATTGCTAATGAAATGGATAATAAACTATCCTCCCTAGTATATTCTGTAGTGCACGCATTACATGAAAATAAAATGATAAAGTCAGAGTGGATAAACAATGTTAAAAACGAAATATGTTCTCTAGATTTCTCTGGAATATAATATTCACAGAGTTTTAGTAATGCCAAATGGCTGGTAAAATCATCAAACCAAAAATTAAAGGATATATTTATACAAAAATGGTCATCGACTGTTAATATCTCATCATCGAGTACTATTTATAGAATATTTAAAAACACATTTGAACAAAGCCCATATATCTCATTATTGCCACCCTTACTTTGTAAACGCTTTTTATGTTCCGCACATGAAACCATAGGCTTCCAATAGAAATTGGAAGATGGCAAAGTATACCTTTAAACGAAAGACGGTGTATGTATTGCGAACATGACGTCGGAGACGAATTCCATTATTTATTAGTTTGTAACCAATTCAAGGAACAAAGAACCAAAATATAAAACCGTACTATTTTAGACACCCAAATGCTATAAAATTTGAAAACTTAATGACTGTTAAACATCCGATTATGTTTACTTAAAAAACTGTGTATTTTTATCGATATCATAATGATTTTTTTAAATTAATATGCAAATTCAAACTGTATGTGATATATAGTGAATTGTTTAGACAAACTATGTATTATATAGAAGAAATATTGTTATAAGTTTAAAATATAACCATGTTCGCTTTAAAGTGTAAATATCCCCTTTTCATTTCTTTTTCTATTTCCTTTTCTCAGAAAAAGTTATGAAACAAAGGACATATTTCACTTGTTTACTATTTATATGCTTTACTATCCATCTAACATGTTCCTATCGTTTCGCTTTCGTACGATCAGGTTCTTTGTTAAATGAATAGTAGTTTCACGATCGATAATATAAGTGTTGATGTGTTCGCTTACATTGCATAGAATGTTATACATGTATATAAATATATATATATATCTGTGTGATTGTTACATATAATACTGTAATATGTTTACACCAAACCCAGACTAGGCAACACAATATCGACATAACAATTTAAGCAAATATAGGACAAAGAAAGACAATTACTCACTATAGTGCTAAACGAAATCCGAACCATGTAATGCTACATTTTTGTCTACAAGTGAAAGTGATTACACATCACTGATAGAATAAAGCGGCTACCGTATAAAATGCAATACGCTCGAACATCACGTGCATCATGTTTTTTCTTTGTTTATTGACATACTTTAATCTTGTAAAGATACTAAGATATAAGATCGTCTGTGAATTATTATCTTTCTTTGTCCATACTTTCGAGTCAAGATTGAATCTTGAATCTTGATGAACATATAAAACATTTCTTTTTAGTTTAAGAAAAAAAATACAAAAGACAAAACTTAATACAGTATCCATATATAATTCACCAATAGTGTACATAATTAAATCTGCATTAAATTTTATAAATGTGTACATCAAAACGTATGTTTTTTTGTTTTTGTTTTGTTTTTGTTTTGTGTTTTTATAGAATACATTGATATGTATAAATAAACACAATATCTCCCTCCCACCTAATCTCGTATAAGATATATTATGTTGACTGTCTAGAGTTTGTGCAGAGTCTATTTAGAGACTCTTTTTTCCTTACCTTGCTACTATTTACATTGACTTGTGTTTTAATTGCCATTCCGCCATAATGACATTATTATCATGCATTGACTATGTTGATTCCATTGCTGTTTGCTTAATATGTAAACCTTGGTGAAATAAAGAAAGATACAAGACACATGTGTAATTCAACCTGGAACGATTGTGATAGTCAGGGCTTCAAGTGCATTTTATCTGTAAATTTACTATTAACTGAAACTATTTTATTTATTATAAATTCATCCGAATCTTGGTCATATACTTTTATTGACCACCTACTCATAATATAATATTATGATAAATAGTAGACAAATAATTTTGTAGTTTTTATTATTGTCGGCGTAAAATAGCCCTTTTTTAAAGGGATAAAAAGTGAACTCTTTGATATCCATCGTTGTTTGTGATATGACACTATGACGTAACATGACGTGTTGGCACTTAAAGACATTATTTTACGTCCATGACATTTTGGCGCTGAAGTTTATTTGACGTTGTCGCGGGTTTATGCCAATCGTTATTATTT
This sequence comes from Cyrtodaria siliqua, assembly GCA_037043455.1. Classification (NCBI taxonomy): domain Eukaryota; kingdom Metazoa; phylum Mollusca; class Bivalvia; order Adapedonta; family Hiatellidae; genus Cyrtodaria; species Cyrtodaria siliqua. Next base: position 54,694 of record JAWPHD010005597.1, on the reverse strand, counting down.
GTTAACACATTATGTCATGTGATAAAAAGGATTTTTCAACTCCTCCCCATTCCATATAAGCGTTATGAAACTCGTTATGAATACTTATTAATTTTAACTCGCCAAAACTAGTTTTATAAATCATATATGGAATGGGAAGTCGTTTAAGATCATATGTATATATATGTACGTTGAAAAGGTCTACCGGTAAATATGATCTGTGTGCTAAGGTATCTCGCACAAAATATCTCCCGAACATATCCGAAGTGTTAACTGGTGTCCAGTGATCATGTCTCTATGATCGCATCCCGTCATAGCACACTTGAATGACTGTGTATACATATAGTCAGACTAGTACAGTTTGAAGAAATAACACCTTGTTCCTGGCCAGGAATATATAGCTATTATTGTATACGTTCATATTGCCCTGCTTACTATTGACTAATCGTTCAGTAGTCTACAGTATTATACGTTGACAAGAACCGATATTCCCGCTGGTCTATCAAAACGACTGGCATGCTGATGCAACGGCTGAGATTGCTTCCAAATATGGCGGAATATGCAGAGAATGTACAGGTACTGTTCATAATGTATATATGTTTGGTCATATATTGAACAATTGGGCTAAACCATTACCACACGGAACGTCCGAAACATCGACCCATTCCGTGAAACGATTTAAAGTTGAATTTAATGATAGATGGAGAAAAACATTTAGAAAGATGTATGCGCATGTGCTTCCGAGGTTCGCCAGAGATACCAATGTATCGGCAAAACTCAAACTTCGTTCAGGAGGACTGTTCTAGACGTTTGTCTTGAAAACAAGCAAGTGTCGCAGATGATCTAGACTATCCTCCTGAACAAAGTTTGATTTTTGCCGTTACACTGGAACACCTGCTGTTTGTTGTTGTCAACTGATTTTAAAAGTTGCGCCCTCTCCACCTCCCATCACACCCAATTTCAAATACGGTATATATCCGCCCCTGGATTAAATGGGACACACAACCTTTTCGGTCTCAATCAAAATATCAGGCCTAATAGGAATCACAAAGTTATATAAAACATGTAGCTGTCACACGCTGCATTTGCATTGCAATTTGTTTGTATTGCTAAGTTCCTGACGCGTGTCCAGTGATAGTTAGGGAATAGCTATCATGGGTGTTTTATTTTATATGTTCAATGTAATGTCTTTATGGCCCATTTAGTTATGATACAGCATTTTATCATTATGTAAAATCGACGAATGGTGTATTAGACTTGTACAACTAACTACGGTAACGATTACGGTAAGGATTACGATAATTTCATTTTTACAAACGACCAGTTAATCGCCATGATTCCTTTACTAAAGAAGGACAAAAATATCGGACAGGAAAAGCAGCATTCAAGGACGACAGTCAACCACAAAACACAAAAAACAAACACGCAAACAGCAGCCTCACCTAATAAAGTTGATATTCGCTTCATACCATCCTTGCAAACTGGTTTAATTAACTCAATATTCTTTGCATTTTCTTGATACTTTCCTTTGAAACTTCTCGAGTCTACTTCATCTTTCAATTAGGTGGGCGTCGGTGGTTATACTTCTACTACTTGTTATTAAAATATTATTATTACTTATTAAAGGGTATGGTAATGTTACAAATTCCTTCCATATTTAATTTGAAATGTTATAATGAAATTTTAACAGTTCTAATCAAGTTCTTAGACTAAAATGTAAGATTAAATGTTTGTGCCATTAGTCACTCTATACATATAAATAAATCCAGTTACACATAGAAGATAATCCACGGTAAATGTAAATGCTATGGCACAAAAGTTAATCACAATAATCACTGCAAAGCGTCTATATATATGGCCACGTCCACTGCCATCGTTGTCCCGGTATCGTCATGGATTGTCCAGTTGGGCTCCACCAAACGTGACACCATCGGCCCTCAGAAGAACGTGTTCTATGGCATCGTCCCATAATGTTTGTCGTACCATTTTGGATAACCGCAAGTCCCTTTAAAGTTGTATGCAGAGAGTTCATTAATCTGTCCAGGTAAAATCAGCATGTAAATTCCTATAGGTAATTCCGAACATCTGTTGCTGATAACGATTGGTACTGGTACCGTAATTCCAATTATCTATAGGTAAACGATTATCGTCTATTAGCGTCTAGCAGTTCCTCTCCACCTGTAGCTCACTAATTGTATACAGCTAAGATATAGGATTACTGATTTCCAAAAACAATTCCTATTAATTTCCGACAGGGTCATATTTACACACATTGGTACAAATACTTGAATATTGTAAAAAGTTATGTATGGGGTAGCATTCGGGACTAAATCATTGTTACACATGTTCTATTTACAACAAGTCTATCTACATGTAGATATGGGAAAAGTGTGACTTTAGTGTTTACATGGGTCGTTTGTAATTGCTTATTGTGGTTTAGTTCTAGCATTGCCCATGAAAAAAATAAAATGAAATGATGTAAAAATGATTGAATTGGTATTTCCTTTTTATTTTATTGAAAAACATTCAACCCATCGATATATATAACCCAAAACGTGAGCGGTGTAGTTAGCAGTTTTGAGAAGTGTATAAGTATATATATTAGTATACAATGTTCACAATTACATAATGTCTCGTATTACACGTGTGTCCACAGTTATATATATATCGATATATCCGGATATTTACACAGATACCGTGTCGTGAAGATCAGACGGTATGTTCTGTCCATTGGCTTATCACGTGATGAAAGGGTTGCTGATCCCTTTTCAGCAAAACATGCTGCCTTCTGTCTTCGGTCTTCTCTGAGAGTTCACCATATACTCACACAAAACGTTTGGCAGAACAGAGTTTTTACAGTTTTATCCCCAGTGACCAGAGCTATTAAGGCAGTTGTCCCAAATGAAAATCCCCAATTTTGAAAGTTTGAGTTTTCAATTCCCCAATATGGTGTTGCATTGGAATGACTGTTTTGTTATTATGAAGTTTAAGAGGAAAGGGTTCACTGTTCAGTTTGCTTTATGTTTGCATGATGTATTAGTACTTAATACTCAAATAGTATTACTCTCAGCTTTTTCCGAACCATACAGAAATATGATTCTTAACTTAAAATTCAAACAACACATATGTTTGAAGCCTAAAGCAACTCACTTATCGCTTTGATAGCTGCTACTATCTTATTTGTTTTCTGACTTTTTGTCTGTCTGTCAGATTTTTTCGGTGAGGAACGCTTCTTAACAGAAATCTCATTTCCCTTTTTATCTGGCTCATCTGAACAAATTGACATGTTATCGGAATCTGATTCCCTCATTCTGGTTGCACCTGATGAAAATGAGATGGGTGTTGTTTCCATTTTAACATCTCCTTATCATCTGACGAAAAAGAAGGAGGTGTGGTGGAAACACGTGTCAAATTAGGAACATTGTTGTCAGAATTACAGTTTTCATGACTTGAGTTATGTTGTGCACGAATTCGTTTACGTAATTCCATCAAAGGGATGTCAGATTCACCGTCAGTATTATTACGTTCTTGGCGGTAATGTTTGACTAATTGAGCTAATGGCAGTTCATCGTCATCATTACTGTCAGATGTATCTGAGATGGGGCTGGAATTATGATCGCTTATCGGTGGAACCACATAATTAGCTTTCCTAATAAGTCGACTTAAATTGTCTGTTGGTATCTGCCACTCATCCACATTAGCTAAGCGAAGATGGTGTACGTGTCTTAGTGACAGACCCATCAAGCTGGCTCTTGATAATGTATGTGACAGGTGTGGTTTGTTTGATAATGCGATAATAAGGACGCCATTTTGATTCTAATTTGCTCATTCGAGTGTGGTTTTTATAATAGACGGGATCCCCAACTTCAAAAGTGACTAGTTTAGTATTTTTGTTTGCATATTTGGCTTGTCGGCGATTTGCATCTTTAAGATTTTGATGAACTAAGAGAAATGATTTATGCTGTTGTTCTAATGCGATTTTATGCATATCCTCACCCGCATATTTTCTGCGTGGTTTGAGAATAGTGTCTATCGGCAACACGACATCCCTATTGTATAATAGAAAGAATGGTGAAAATGTCAACGACTCACTGACATTAAAGCGAATTGCAGCCAAAGCTTGATTCAAATACACATCCTATGTATTCAAATTATCCTTCAATTTCTTTGCTAAAATATAACCTAACACGCGGTGGTACCTTTCTATTTTATTACTCTGAGGATGGTAATAGGACGTAGTAATATGATGAATGTTCAAAGTAGCCAGGGTCTATTTAACGGTTCTATTTATAAATTTACCGCCATTGTCTGACACCAGAGCCATCGACGCCCCGTATCTTGGAAATAGTTCATCAATTATCAAATGTGCGATTGTCGCCGCACTCTTACCGGGTACGGGAAATGCCTCGGGAAAGCTCGAAAATAGGTCGATAAAACTTACGATGTACTTGTTACCAGACAGTGATGTTGGATATGGGCCAGAAACGTCCACAGCTATCTTGGCAAATGCATAGGGAGGAATATCGGTTACTTGTAATGGAGGTTTGATCTTTTGCAAGTTTCTGGTTTGACAAGTAACACAACTAGAGACATAATTTAGCAGTTCTTTAAACATGTTTGGCTAATAATACTTCTGTTTAATTGTGTCATATGTCTTGTCAACACCCATATGACCGTTAGAGTCATGCTATTGCTGAATAACCTCTGGTCTTAAGTGACTTGGGAGAAAGAGACGTAAGATAGGATCAGAATCGGCGTTTGAGATAATGTACAATATATCATCGTGAATAACATGCCTATTTGCTAAGGTAGGTGTTAATTTGTCATTTCGAAGTCCAGCCTTGATTTCGACTAAAATTTCGTCTTTTTCCTGTTCAGTTACCATGTCTATGCCAGGTTCGACCTTAGGTTTTTGAAAATGATCTTCAAAATTAACATTGCACTTAACATACCTCATTGGCTCAAACCTTTTCGAATTCAGTGCATTAATTTGATAGGTGTTATCATTGATGTCAGGGTCATAACACTCGACATCCTCGGGTACACCATCTAAGGGCAAACGAGATAACATATCTGCGACACTGTTCTTCACCCCTGGGATGAACTCCAATTTTCAGTCATAGCCGGCAATACCGAGAGCCCACATTTGAATTTTCTTATTTTGCATCGGGGAATCTAACAGATATTTCAATGGAAGGTGATCTGACCTAATTATGAAGGTTGCCCCATGTAAAAAGTGATCTGACTTCTGCAAGGCGTAATGAATCGCAAAAGCTTCTTTCTCTATAGTAGACCAACGACATTGGGTATCACTCAACTTGTGAGACAAAAAGTGAATGGGTTTTTCATTTTTTATACCAGGAACAGCCTCAGTTGGTTCATCAACTGGCTGTGTCAAGCAAGCTCCTATGGAATTGTTACTTGCATCCGTATAAAGGATATAAGATTTTCCTGGGTCAGGGTAATCTAACATTGGTAATATCGCTAAACTTCAAATTTTCAAAAGCCTCTTGACAGTTAGCGTCCCACTTAAATTTAGCATATTTTCTTGTGAGAATTATGATTGGCTGTGCTATTTCCGAAAACTTTGGAATAAAGCTGGTGCATTGGTTAACCCAAAAGGCATGACATTGAACTGAAATAGCCCTCTATGACAAGCAAAAGCTGTCCTTTCAATATCATCTTCGTTCATGGTTTCTTGCCAATAACCTGATTTGAGGTCTAGTAATGAGAAGTATTTCGCTTTTCCTAAAAGGGCCAATAGGTCGTCCACTAATGGCAAAGGGTAGGCATTTGATTTTGTAATTTTATTTAAGGCCCTAAAATCTACACCAAAATCGTTTAGACCCATCCTTTTTATCTACAATGACCACAGGGAAACTCCAAGGAGATTTTGATCTGGAAATAAGATTTGCATCTAACATTTCTTCTATTGCCTGATCAACTATTTTTCGGTTGTTTAGTGGTGTTCTATATGGTCTTAATTTAATTGGTTTATGGTCGCCTGTGTCAATTTTCATTTTGACTGTTTCAGTGTGACTTAAATCAGTATCTTTCTGTGCAAACAGATCTGCATTTTGTTTCAGTATTTTAATTAATTTTGCCTTAAATTCGGGGGGAGCATCAACGCCATCAAATTCACTTTGATCCTTAAGATCACCATTTTGATCCCTAGTTACACTAGAAATTAGTTGATTTTGAATTAATTCTATTTTAGCTACCGCGCAACCCTTCCTTAAGGTAAATATTTTGTTTGTGGTGTTTGTTATCACAATAGGAACAATTTTATCTCTCTTTACTTTTGAAACTGAATTTGCAACTAATAAACCTGGCTCATAGCTAAGAAAACCACGTTCAGCTGCTGAAACATGGTAAGTTTGACCATTTGTTTGAAAATTAGGACTTTTCCTAACTCGACAATTACAAACTACGCTTGTTTGAGGTGGAAGTTTAGTCTTAGACTTCAATCGAATTATCGATGAAATGTGAATATCTTCCTGAGGTGGTACATATTTACCAGCGACCCTAATACACCCAAGGTCATAATAAATACGAACACCATTATTAAGCAACCAGTCTTTTCCTATTATTATTCTCCTATTCATGCCCCTGACTACGTAAAAGTTATGACTCATTTTGATACCCCCTATCTCGAAAATGATTTCTGTGCTCCCATCGCAAGTAAGCGAACCTCCGGTAACAGACTGTAAGTAAGCTTTGCGAGTTGTATCTAATTTTGGTTTTAGTTTAAATTTGTCATAAACGTCTCGATGAATTAATGACACGTCACTTCCGGTGTCAATTAACGCCCTAAGTTTTTGTTTCTGGATCCTTAACAAAAAATAATTTGGGTTTGATGTTAATGCAATATTAAATGTGGGTTTGCTTCTATTTCTCCTGCCAACGGCTTCTACATGAGAGGAGCGGAATCTTTTAACTGACCCTTAGCCAGTCTACCTTGCTGTCCGTTCGACCAATTTGTCTCATTTCGACATTCACTGTCAAAGTGACTTATTTCTTGGCACTGCCAGCACACTAACCGTGTACGGTCGATCGGCCTACGACGGGGTTTATTTTCAGTAATAGCACTTACTTCCCGTTTTTCTTTCGACACTCGTCCACTAAATGACCATTCTTATGACAATAAGAACATTTTTGCCTCCTTAAATGGTCAACTTCCATAGGCTGTTCATGTGTCGGTTCATTATTCTGGTAATGATGACCTGTCCTTAACTGAAACCTCTTCCTAAGGTTCTGTTCTGCTGTTGCAGTAGCAATTGCATCTTGCAACGTGTTTGGGTTGGTTCGCATGACTCGAAGTTTCATTCCATCGTCATGGAGACCATCGATAAAATACCCTATCAATTGTCTATCCCTAACATCTTGGGCCTGACCTGCAAAAGCCTCATCACCTAAGGCAATAAGACGTTCGGCATATACCTGAATTGTCTCATTACGTTTTTGAAGGACTTTGCGTAGTAACAAAAGTGCATGTTGTGGGTCAACAACTTCAGCGAAACGAGCTTGAAGTTCTGCTTTAACTTGTGCCCATGTGTGGGTAGGGTTTGCATCCATATACCTTTTCAAGAAATCACTAAAGGGACCCTTACTTGCCTGATAAGCAACCAATTTAATACTGTCATGTGGAATGCCAACCAACAAAGAGTATTTCTTAATACTTTTATCCAATCCTTAAATAATTTGCTTTCCCCCTCAAATGGCGTAATGACTTTGGCTACACCCTGAGCCCCCATGGTTGTTAATAACCCCGTAAGCTGGTCACCCATTACCCTAAACATATTTGCAAACTCTGCCTGTTCAGCCATATTTGTTAGAGTAATACAGTAAAGCTACTCACGTTGGTCGAATATTCCTCCAGTTCTTCTTGCTAGTATTGCACTATTGTCACCAACCGTCAACAAAGTTCATTTATGATCGACTATTGTCCACACACATGTTCAGAAACTGCCCATTACACCAAGTTCGAAGTGTTAATTATGTCGAATTAACATATAATCCTGATCACGATAGCACCAAAAGAAATCCTGCAACACTATGTCACCAGGGTATTAATAATTAACGAGTCCAGACTCTTAAATACACGTTTTAATAATCTTTAAAACTACCCCATTTTATTTTCTGATCATATAGTGGTAATATTAATTCTATCAGATGTTACTCATCAAATCTCTACATCCTCAGACTATATCTAACAACCTCCCCTCTCTGCTTCTAAACACACCAGTATATACCTGCACGCACGTGCAAGCCTCCCATTGGTTGTTTACACAATTATTCAATAGGTCGTAATAAAGTATCCCCGCCTACGATATATCTCAGTAATCTACTACAATACTGCTATTAAAGAGAGCTATCACAAATTGTAGGATATTAGGCAAATTACTATTAACTGCGATATACTTCTACTACTTATATTATTATTACTTATTAAAGGGTATGGTAGTGTTACACGGCCTCATCCATTTCGATGTTAGGGTTAACTGATAAATTTGATTGTTCTAGTGTGCATTCAAGGCGATAAGCGCACGCGCTGCACGATTTTTCAGTTTTTCAAAACCCCACAGGGTTTTTGTATTAAAAGTCAGATACTGAAGTAGAAGGTAGTACAATTTGAGTTTACAGTACTACCATAGGTTTAAATACATTTATTGGTGCAAAATAATCAACAGTTAGGAATCTGTAAAGCAATTTATTTGCACAATTTAAATGTGTAAAAAGTAAAAGAAACAAAAAAATAACAGAATGCCGTGACTTAAATAAGGAGCAAATTTGCCGTTTGACTCTTTAAATGTATCCTGGTGCGTAACCTAGGATAGCACAAATTGCTGTCCCGCAATGAATATTATTGTAGACAATGGGTAGTTTTAGTTTCATTCATTATATTTAGATCATCTAAAATAGGAAATATCAATATTTTTCCATACCACAAAAACACGTTCTGAATTGACACTTTCTCACTTGACAAGTCGAGCTCCCAGGGATTCGAACCCGCAGGAGTGAGAGGCGAGACAGTTTTAGACGCAGCGTCTCCACTATCCCGGCTACGGCGGCAATTTTAGGGTAAGACACACAGGGGATAAAAGTGTATTTATCATGTACTAAGGCGGATTCAGGGATAAGGCGGACCCAGCACCCCCACCCTCTAAAATCCCACAAGTATAACCTATGCGTGCCGGATTACCTGGGGCGCGCGCCATTTCTAGTGTTAGTCATCACTGGATTTAACATAAAATTATTCTGGAAAAATACAACAGAATTCACTAAACGTCATGTAGAAAAACATTTTATTTCGAAGGATTCTCTGCTGCCCTCACAAACCCCATGTGAGCCTACTAAAACCCAGGTTGTTTTACAACTTTGAGATCAACCTCCAAAATTTGCTCGTGCTTAGTCTGAAGTCATAGCCGTTATCGTAGTTAGTTGTACAGGTCTACTAGTCCCAATCACATGCGTCTGTTTAGACGTTTGCCTTTACGTTTTGAAGCGTCTGTCATTTTACCGAGATGTTGGTGTCATTTCTGATTGGTTGATACAGACACGCAAGACAGAACGACAGAAAATAATTGACTTTTTTTTTAAATTAATAAATAAACAGAGGAAAACTTCATCATTATATCAGTTTATGTTGCATTGGGGTATAGTGCTGAGCAAAACTTGACAATAATGAAGATGATTACTGGAAATTCATATATAATTCAACACCAGGGTATTCAGTTTCCAGGCCATATTGGAGGAGTTCTACCTCCTGTTTTGACAGCCGTTGACAATTTATTTCGCCATGCTAACTGTTGAAGCAATTAAAAATAAATCAGAATATATATAGCTTGAAACATCAGAAAATGTCTCAGGGATTGCATGAGGTTGTTCTTACAAAATATCAACTGGAGTGATAACTGTCGTGTTTACAGCGGAACTGCATCAATGTAGAGGCGCTTTCAGCTTTTATCGCATGACCTGGGCGTCAGTGGACGCTTGGAAACACATCTGGGACTTTTTGGTCTTACGTGATAGATTCGTTCAGTGTTTGATTGAATAGCATACGCATCGTTGCCCATTTGATTCAATCACCAACGTTGTATAAAAAAAATGTGCGAAATCTTGCCTTATATATTGTCCAAAAAAACTTTGGACTTTGAAATGATTAAATGTCTATGCATGTGACGTGCACTACACATTTTAGTACCAGAAAACATCGAAAACGGATAATACAGACAGAAACACGTGTCTGTTCAACACTCTGGCGAGCCTCGGAAGCACATGTGCATACATCTTTCTGAATGTTGTTTTGCCATCTTTCATTAAATTCAACTTTAAATCAGATGGGTCGATTATCCGGACGTTCAGTGGTAGTAATGGTTTAGCCCAATTGTTCAAAATATAACCAAAACATATACATTCTGAACAGTACCTGCACATTCTGACAAATGTTGGAGCAATCCCAGCCGTTGCATCCGCATGCCAGTCGTTTTGATAGACAAGTGTGATATTGAACTTTGACAAGGAGCTACCGTCAAATGTAAAGGACGGAATCGTGCCTACTGTCAGCATAACTGCGACATGGTTTTGCAAGAATTTGTGACAGAAATTGACAAAATAATCTAAGTGCTCTTTAATTTAATTTAACGCTAACCGTCAGAAAATCGAGTGACGTCTTTGATGACTTCAACTCACGTCAGCGTCAATTTTGCGCTAAATAATTATCTTCACAAAACGAAATAAGATGACAATTTTTAAACAATTCATATCTATCGAAAACAATATAAAGTAAACAATAAAAAGGCTGTTAAATTTGTATGGAAAAATATTACTCGCAAGCTCGTCGTCCTTTGCCAAAACAACGGGTTTCAAGAAATATGTAGCAATACAAATTCAATAACCAATATTATTTTACGGATGGTACTATCAAAAAGAATTCGTTTACGGGATAAGAGACCATTTGCGGGGTAAGAGACTTTGTTTGATATGAAATATCGGAGCCAAGCGAGTGACGTAGCAAATCACGTCTCTCGTCGAGGTAAAACATATTCTGATTTGTTGTTTGTTTTAGTGTTTTTGGTTGACTGTGTTCTTTTAAAGCTAATTCCCTGTTCGACTTTTATACCTACTGATAAAGGAACCAACTGTTAACTAGCATAATAATGACATTTTAACGTTCATTGTCATGCTTACTTAAGTGATTAAGAATGTAGTTTTGTAGTTAAATAATCATTATTTTAGACTGATTGATGTATAAATGTTCTTTCTTCCAGATATACTGGTATATCATCAAAATAATTGTTAGCAATTGTATTACAAATAACTTGTAGAAGCCCAGGCAAGAATATGGCAACCGGTTATCCATGCAGACGAGTAAAATCTCCACGAATTTATGTTCTTTTCGTCATATTTTGACATTTCATTAAAAGTATTCTTGTATTCTTGAGTGGTGGCAGAAAACACTGATTGTGACTTCAGCTACCGGTGGAATGTCTCAAACAGAATTTTCAGCAACTCTGTGTTGGTACAACGTATAACCCAATTCAAATGTTTCCTGACAAGAAAGTCAAATATCAGCATGTTGCTGTTGTTGGGAAGAACCAATAAATAGTCATATATTGCTCAACTTATTTGGTTTTCTTGAGCTTTTACGAGAGGTGTTCTTCTTATAACGTAAGATTAGATATAAAATTAGTACATGAAAGGACCACAGTCAACCACAAACACGCACAGAAACAAACAAGAACTACAAAGATGCATTAAAGGCAGGATATGACATCACAAACATAAAGGGTTGACAATAGGGCTACCGCCTTGAAACTGTCAGTGCCAAAAAAGGTCGCTGGGAGTTTAAAGTCCCTTTCCCACCATCAACAGGCTAATTGTACAATAGATGTACACCGTTTCTAAACGTAGTGACGATGTGGTACATAAGTATATGCCTTATTTTGAAAATCCAAATTCCAAAGATACTATATAAACGGCTTTAACGAGACGGACCAAACTCCAAAACTGGAGCGTCTAATTAAGAGCTACCAACTCATAATTCATTTTACGTATATTCAATCACGGGTATTTTAAGAACCCGTGTATAGACCTATACTTTTGTTCAGCACTTATACGTTGTTATATGACTTGAATACCTTGATATATGCATATTTACTTAGTTTGATCTCTATTTTTTGAAAAAGACAACAAGAACAAAAAATACACAATTTAGCTACTAGTATATTAAATGCAAATACGTTGTTGATATTTCATTATTGTTTTTAGAACAAACATTTACCAACAATGAAGAAAAACAACAACATTTATTATATTTTATCATGTTTATTGCATACAAATTCTTCATTCATCTGGCAAAATGTTGAATAAACGTAGGTATAAAAGTAGAAGAGGAAATGTAGCATTCTCTGCTACAAACTGACTCGATTTTGATTATGCGTGCCCTATTATACTCCACACAAATGGCGTCTTCCGAAACAAGGGAAGTAATCATGTATTTTATCACTATTACAATGCATACAACTGTAGTTTAACTTTCAACGACGTTTTCATTACACAAGCATATATTGCTCGTTGTTAACAATGGAACATTGACAAACTTTAATGTTGTGCCTCTCAGTAAAGACTTTAAACAGTTTTTTAACATTTTGTTCGGCTCTTGTACTTTGGTAAAAGAACACATTTGATAAAGTTAATTTGCGTTTACTATAACATTGCTTGTGTAGGCGTCGAAACAGAAATAACTTCAAAGCGGATTACTCTGTATTTTTCACATCAGATAACCTTAAGAACTCCAAACCTGCTTCAGCATCTAAGCAAACATTTTGAGAAAACGTTAGGCAATCATATACCGAACCTCGGTCAGAAATTGAGCAGTGGTGTGGCGCTACACGGTTGTTAGATCTAACTCGGTGAACATACAGTGCTTGAAAACATGTCAGAGTCTCAGATGAGCCATAGTCCGAGTATTATTTACTTAAGCACTTGTGCATAACATAGAGGTTCATTTAGCTGATGTTCATTCTAGTGATATAAACCTATCGTCATAAATGTCCAGTATACATTATCATTCATTGTTTTTCTATCTGTTAAAATGAATGGATGCCAAATTAATTCTGTAGACTGTTGATACTTACTTTAATGTTTCCACGGAGTCACTATCCGCTGAAGTGTAAGTTTTATGGCTTGACAATAACCTATACAAATAGTGTTATTTTTATACACGACGCACTATAAACTGTTGTTTAACCTTCCAGGTTCATGCGAATCATGTGGTAAGAATGCGTGCATCACTTCCCGTACATAAACAACTCTGATACGTTTACTGATCACAAAGGCATACCATGTACACCATGAACAATGACGTGCACTACAAGACAACACATGCTTATATGCCATCTACTGCAAATGTCTGAGTCAGAATACAAGCCGAACACTTTAATCTGGGTTTTAATGACCAAAACAAAGTTATTATTTTACAAATGACAGTTGCCAACGTCATCGTCAATACAAAAATATCTGCTAGTTTCTTCTCTAGCTTGTGTTTATTTCTTCTGATGGGATCGATCCTTTTACTGTATGTATTGACATTCAATCTAGATTTTGATTAGTGCAGTGTGTCAATAGTTTTACTGATTTGTCGATTCTTCTGTATCATCGAGCACAATAAATATGGCTTTAAAGTAGAATACCGCTTAAGCCGGTGCTAGTGCGCATAAGATTACCTTTCTTGAATAGGCTCAATAAAACAGAGCCTGCTGCTTTCTTCTCTTGTTTTTGTTGGTTGCTTCCGAAGAATCCATTCTTCTGTATTTATTATACTTGATATCAATTAAAAAAAAGAATCAGGAGAAATAACCGTTCTTGATCTCTATAATATTAATATAAAGGTAAGATATCGTAACATGTAGAATATAATCATGTGCATACTATACTGACATCCAGGTTCCATCCAACCATTAGCACACCCAGTATCGCAATGTCCAGTGACGTCATCACACCGTGCTGATGCATTTTTACAATGACATGTATACTCACAAACAGCGCCAACTCTTGGGTTCCCATTAGAGTCAGGACTACATGCTGAAGCTACAACATTGCAAATGCATTATACATACCAATAGTTTACATAATATTATTCTATAATTGCTCAATTTTTTGAAAAGGAGTTACTAAATACAGCGATAAGATCGACCGCGTGAAATTATCTTTACAATCATGTTTAATTCAGTTCCAACGGACACCGTATACACGATACAGCACTGTAACCAATGTTTCATTTACTAGTTTTTAAGTTAAATCAGCTTAAAATTAAAAGAAAAGATTCGCTTATATATCCCAAGAGTACATGACATTTGTATGAATGGAAGATATGCTAATGCTCTTTGAACCTGAAATACTGATACTTATTACAAAACAGAAACCATATTCTACAAATGTACTCTAGTCTATACCCATATGCAACATACGTCAAGTAATTGTTTTAAGGAAAGAAATATCATGGGTTATAGTAAATATTGTACTTACATGTTTATTGAACCTGAAAAACTAGAACAACAACAGCATCAAGTAAGAGACATATCCTGTACATTTGTACTAGTTGTTCTACTGATATAATTATGTGTATGACTAATTATTGTGAATTTAACCACATTATTATGTGATTACTAATCCGGACAGAGAATGCTTATGCATTACCATTGTTCTTTGTCTATATCATTATTGTACAAGCAAGGTTTTACGCAAGCGTAAAATAGCTGTTGAGAGACATCAAGTCACGGGTGTTAAAACAATATTGAAAACAATAAAAGTTATAACGGAGACATAAACACGCCACGACCGTTTTTTCTTACATTCTTCCCGACTTTTACCAAGCATTTTACCTTCCTACTATGCATTTTGAATCAATGTGGGCGACCTCGCTTCTTTCTGTTCAAATACCTTGACATGCCTTATATATTGATTACAATTCACCCTCGTAACACGACTTGCTAGAAGTACACATCAGCACAGAAATGTCAGAAATACAATTGTTCACATGTAAGGGATACGAGTGCGTTAGCGTGTGCATTAAAACACATATAAACTGTTCACTGTTACCATGTGCAATTATAAGATTACATTATCAAAGTAAAACATTTGTTTGTTAACCCGTTGTGTGATTAGCATCTTGTTCTGGCATTAGTATAAATGTTTTAATGAAATTGTTAAAACAAAAGATGCAAAATAAAATGCTAAAATACTGTCCTTCAACACCATTAGCAACGTTATTTACCACTAATGTATACACAGTTCTAGACGCACCATAAAGAACTGCATAACGTAGTTCGAACACTAAAATTCTTCATGAAATATCTCTTGTATCTACTTTCATTTACTTTATAAAGCATATTAAAAGTGTATCCATTTTCCATAGTTACATTGTGTAACCTGTATATACACTGCATGTTGCATTTATAAACAGTGTGAAATACATAAAAAAGTGGTGTTATTAGGAAATAAATCCATACCAAACGCCAGAGAAAAACGTCGCACTCAGGCTTCATTCAAACACAAGTGGCTTTCACAATGCGGCGATTTCAGCAATAGAAACGATGCTTCAGCAACTGAACATTTTATAGAAGTATTACAAACAAAGGGATCTAAGTGACTCGCATATTGCAATCATTAATACGAATTATTAGAATAGTTCAAAACAAACTGCCTTTACATATAACTTTGGATGGTATTGCACATCAATATATTAAAACTATTGAACTATTACAACAGGAGGAGCGATGTTAAGGACATGATACCGTTTTATTTTCGAATATATAAATATCAGTAACAAAACATGGAACAAAGTTAAGGAAATTGTTTTAATTTAGCACAAACATACTGGAGGAATGATGATATTGAATAAATTAGTTACAAACAAGAAGAATGAACAAACAAAGAGGACGCCAGACTACTCGGACAGAAGAAATAAAGGCCCATTTCCACTCGGTGACATGTTTAGTGCAACTTGTCCAAATTACAACAAGCATTTTGTTCATTATGTATACAATACACTCCTGACAGGAAATATTGTGACGTCTACCTA
Organism: Cyrtodaria siliqua; assembly: GCA_037043455.1. Classification (NCBI taxonomy): domain Eukaryota; kingdom Metazoa; phylum Mollusca; class Bivalvia; order Adapedonta; family Hiatellidae; genus Cyrtodaria; species Cyrtodaria siliqua. The sequence goes on along the minus strand of JAWPHD010005597.1, from coordinate 38,631 downwards.
AATCTTGCAAGGACGGTAAGGTTTGATGTTTGCCTCCTGTCTTGTCTTGTCATGCCCCTAATGATATATTAATTTGTTGCTCTGGCTTCTACCAAGTCAATGGGCACTTCCACAATGGTTTTACATGCCTTTGGTTTTGCATATTATATATACATGATCATCTTTATTGTATTAACTATAAATTCTGCCTAGTTTGTTAGAGGATATAGCCTGTCTAGGATTTCTGTAGTTACACTGTCCCGTTTTATAGAGATGACAATAGGGTAAGAGTGAAGTTTGATGCATCCTAGACCCTGGTGTACATCCCCGGCGTCATTTTCCCATTGACCGTTCCTAGGTGGTAGTCCTATTGTCAACCCTTTTATGTTTGTGATGTCACATACCTTGCTTATTATTTAACCTTGTAATTGTTGCTTGCTTCGATGCGTACTTTTGATTGACTATGGTCCTTGAATGCTACATTTCCTGTTCGACATAGTCAAATGCGTTATATTACATATTTAAAGACGTGATACCATCTTTTCAGTTTTAAATATGTGATATTGAATTGGAGACATATCGCATTAGAATACGTTATATTACGTATTTGAATATGTAATACTACTAAACGTTATTTCAAAGGACCCATCGCAGGACGCTTACGGCTGGCTTTCAATTACGATTTAAACTTGTCTAGCGTGTACAGTCAACACTGATTGTTATTGATACTATTTCTGCATATCATTATCCACTGTTCTCCATCCAAAAGGACGCCTACAATGTGCTGAAAATGACGTAAAATACTATTCAACCAAGCAACTAACTATTCTTTTGTTGTCAGTTTCTTTGTTATGTTTACATTTTAAAATGCAAACGTCCTTGTGCAAGAAGCTATTTCTCACAGTATCATGTCTACTATCATAGTGATATTAATACACATAGTTATCACTTAAAATGGTGCAAATTATACATATTATACGTATCATTCGATTCGAACAACAGCATATTATACGTAAAATATATAGTAGAATTCCTGAGTTGCGTTTCTTTGTTTTCTTAAGTATAAAACAAGCAACAAACACAACCAAGAGAATAAAGTAGCAGGCTCGGTTTTATTGAGTCTGTTCATGAGCGGTAATGGTCTTCTATTAAGTTTGTTTAAATAGTAACCCTGAAATTAAATTCAACCCTACCGTAGAGGTCACATGTTTCACATAAACTTGTAAACGGTGAACAAATGAAGCATCTTCTCAGAAAACTCAAGGAACTGAGCTCTCATATATTGAAGGTAGCATAAACCTTTGATCCCATACCAAATTGTTTAAATGGTGTCCGTGGGTCACAGTTTAAACAGAAATATATTGGAAAATCTTTAAATAGTCTATAAACTTATCAGACCTTTCATCTGATCTACTTCTGTTACAGTTGTAAGTGTCTAAAATAGACAATGGTCATCATGTGAACGATTCAGGACCATTCATACCTTTTTGTTTTATGACAGGTGGCTTATTCTTAGTTTTGAGAAAACATTTATAACTCAGTTAAATTGCATATTCAAGTTATATTTTTCCTTAATGTAAAATAACCCCTTTCATTGATTGAAATTAATTTAATTAGGACCGAGCTGATCTGTAGAGTTTGACTGAATCTGGAGTGACAAAAAAACAGCAGGCGAGTTACTACAGAGATCCTCCAACACCGCATTCATACTATACTCAGTTGCAAAAGAAAGTGTACACTGAGTTTTTTTTAGATTTAATTGTATAAAGATTTATCCAGAATTAAATTGACAAATTCTAAAATGAATATGCCATGTTCGGTACCAACGTTTTTATCATTCCATTGCCAATATCATGTCGTCATTTGTTTTTCAATAGGTTGAATCATTAAGGGACTGTCGCTTGATAAAAAGGATAGGGTGTAAAGTAAATTTTCAAAGTGTACACTTTCTTTTGCAACTGAGCATATTTTAACATAAGAGACATGCATTACACATGTTTGTTAATTAAGTCTATATTTCTTTCTTTAGTTTTATTGTTTTATTATTTACTGTTTTTAGTTATATACTTTGTATGCAAGACGCCAGACAGAAAATCGTGGATTCGAGCTCCACCATTGAAATTGTATTTCTTCAGTGGCATACACCATTACAATGTACGCACATTGAAGAAACATATAAATATGCATAGTAAGAGTAGGGTTACCGGATTACAACGTACCAATTTCCTTCTGTTTTTGTAGGGAATTCTAAGTAAGGTGTTGATGGAAATTTAAACAATTTAATTCAATTCACCCGACTATAAATTATCGAAATAGCTATACACGATCCCCATCGAATCTTGAGATACATGAGATAGTCCGGGACCCAACTTCTTGTATCGTGCAAAACACATGTTTGGTTAAGTATACTTTGGAAGATATACTCGTGATTTTCTGCATACCAACTGCAGACAGTGGTTTGCTATATACGAAACCACTGTATTGATTTATGACATACTTTTCATTACGTAACACCAAGTTTAAACGCATTTTCTATTGACGGCCGTATGCGACAGGAAACATTGATTTTCAAAGAAAAATATATAATTATAAGTTACATTAAAATCGGTTGATGGATTGAAGATATCTGGCAGATGGGTGGAGGGAGGGACGGTCATCCACATTTCGGCTAAAGCTTATATGCAAGTTGTTGATAACTTCTCTAAATCGTTTTGGGTTTAAACCAAATTTGATGTTAAACGCTATATTGTTAAGATACCACTTTCTTACGACCAAGGCCGATTTTTTCCTTTTCAGAATAGAGTTATGAACTTTGAGTTACTGAACAAAAATACACATTTCAGGCAAAGCTTGTTTGTTTTGGATTTTAACCCAAATTGCTGTGAGGTTGACCGGACAGGCTATGGACCCTATGATGACGCCTACCTAAAGCCCATTGGGACGGTGGTGTTTGATGTTTGTCCATGATCTTTCTTGTCGTGCCCTTAATGATTTATTCTCTTACTGCTCTGGCTTCTGCCAAGTCATTGAGTACCTTCATTGTGGCTTTCTAGGCTATTTTTTTTTTGTAATATATTTACACGAGCATATTTGTGTTTTACTTATATTGCCTATTGATGCTGCCTTGTTGGTTAGAGATTAGATCATGGCTGGGATTTCTTTATTTACACTGTCCTGTTTTAATGGGATGACAGTAGGGTAAGTGTGAGGTTTGGTGCACCCTAGAGCCGGTTTAAACCCCCAGTGGCCTACTTTGCCACTGACCGTTCCAAGGCGGTAACCCTATTGTCAACCCTTTTGAGTTTGTGTTGTCTTTTGCATTTAATATTGTCTTTGCCTTCTTGTTTGTCTGTTTGCGTGTTTGTTTCTGTGTTTTTTGGTTGACTGTCTCCTTGAATGCTACTTACCCTGTCCGATCTTTTTGTATTTCTTTATATCAATCAGACACCAATTTCTTACGATCAATGTGAACTTTTTCCTTTTCTGAATAGAGTTATGGCCCCTGATTGTCTGCGAAAATGCATTGTTTTGTTGAGTTTATGTAGATTAATCAAGTTTTGTTGAAATTTAAACAACGTTTTTGGTGAATTTTTTTGTATACAAATAAGATACCAGTAAATTATAATAATTTTGACGATACATCAAATTTCGAATTAGAGTTATGACCCTTAACTTACTTAAAAAATATTATTATTGGAAGAACTATCTTAAAATGTGTAGGGTTTAAAACATATTTGTTTCGTGGGAAGTCGTAATAACATTAATAAATACGTTTCTTTTTGATAATGAAGGATATTTAGAAACCTTCCGATACTGGTAGGTTTTTGCTTTGTTAATACAGTTGTGGACCTTTAACTTATCTTGATAATAGTAGTTACTGTAATAAAGATCTTGTCAAATTGTAAATTTTCAACTTTGTTAACTATTTCTGTTACAGTCAGATGATTACTTTATCAGGAAAATCGGGGTTTTGTTATTGACAAGGTTTGTTGGAAGGCGGGTGAGCGCCGTCTTCAATGTTTGGGTATGAATTTCATCATAACTTTTTTTTTTTTTTTTTTTTTTTGTATTATATTTACACGAGCATATTTGTGTTTTACTTATATTGCCTACTAATGCTGCCTTGTTGGTTAGAGATTAGATCATGGCGGGGATTTCTTTATTTACACTGTCCTGTTTTAATGGGATGACAGTAGGGTAAGTGTGAGGTTTGGTGCACCCTAGAACCGGTTTAAACCCCCAGTGGCCTACTTTGCCACTGACCGTTCCAAGGCGGTAGCCCTATTGTCAACCCTTTTGTGTTTGTGATGTCGTTTGCATTTTTTTTTTATCAATTTTGCATTTTCGTTTGTCTGTTTGCGTGTTTGTTTTTGTGTTTTGTGGTTGACTGTCGTCCTTGAATGCTGCGTTCCCTGTCCGATATTTCTATCCTTCTTGAATACTAGCTAAATGACTGATTTGATATTTGCACTGTTGTGATCCATGCCCTATGTCTAGTTAGAAACAAAAGATAGTATAAAAGTCGAGAAGGAAATGTAACATTCACAGAACATAATGAGTCAACCAAACACCCACATTTGAAATAAACACCAATCACAAGGATTAATAGAAGCAAAGTATGCTAAATGACAAACCCAAAACTGTTTAAAATATGGGTACCTCCTTGGAATGGTCAGTGACATAAATGCCTCTTACGGTTGAACCAGATTTTAGAGTGCTCCAAACCTCAATCTTACCCTATTTTCATTCCAATAAAATGGGACATTGCCAATAAATAAACTCCCACCAGGCCATAACTCCTAACGAACTAGGCAGCATTAAAAGCAGGCAATATAAGTATAACACAAAATGATCATGTATAGATGAATATAATATACTTGTCAGAGAATAAACCATAAAGGGCACGATAGGGCAATATTAAAGCCAATAATTAGGCGTTACCAAACCTTGCTGGATTTAGTTAGAAGTCATCATAGGGTTCACAATCTGTCTGACCATTGCAGCTTTAATTGACTCTGAAAACCATTCTGGCGAACTGTAAATGGTTCAACCATTAAAAATGATAGGGTCATAGTCTCTTCTGATATAGGTGTAAACAAGTTTAACACTTATTGTATGAATGTGATAATGACCAATGATCTTAAGAAGTCTGTACATATCTTCATCATTGAATTCCCGCTGTGACATATCTTGCGACATACCTTGTCGCAGAAGAGTTCTGAAAATGCTTTTAAAAGAAGATCAGGGTTATGATGATAAACCTTTACAAAGGTTAAAGCGTGTATATAACTCAATAACATACTTTCAAAGCTGGAGTAGATAAAAGCAAAACAAACTTCTAACTATGTACTCGATTTCTAAATTACACAAACAGCCTTATAAAGCCCTCTTTCTTTCTATTTATAGTGTCTGCTCCACAACAAACACCTCCAAACGTTTAACGTCTTGTCTTACTGCCGTTGTACATCACGTAAAACAATATTGTGCTAAAGCCTATGACAACTCTTGGATTAATATATTTTGATCATTATTACTTTCTTGAAAAAGAATGCAATAAGCGTCACACGAACTCTTTTCAGAGACACGATCATTGTTCTTATTCAAAACAACATTTTTAACAATATTAAGGCATTTTATAAAAACGGTAGTTTGGACATTACACAAATAAGTAGAAATGTCGAACAGGAAATGCAGCTTTCACAGAACACAGTAAACCCAAAAACACGCAAAACGACAAACATGAATGGCAATGTTAATAAGGAATACAGGCATATGACATGACACACACAAAAAGGGTTGACAATAGGCTACCGCCTTGGAACGGTCAGTGGCACAAAAGACCGCTGAGGGTTTAAACCAGGTTCTAGGGTGCACCAAACCTCACACTTACCCTACTGTCATCCCAATAAATAGGGGCAGTGCAAATAAAGAAATCCCCGTGATGAACTACTCACCAACAAGGCAGCATTAATAGACAATATAAGTAAAACACAAAGATGCTCGTGTATATATAAATACAAAAAACAATAGCATAGAAAACCACAAAGAAGGTTCTCAATGACTTGGCAGAAGCCAGAGCAACAAGAGAATAACCATTGAGGGCACGACAAGACAAGATTGCAGACAGACCTCAAACATGTGGATTTGCAAAAACGTTTGTAAAGCACTTTTTCTATTAGATAATATTTTCGCGAGGTTTGAAACTAAATTTAAAGATAAATTGTTGATATCCCTTTGGCTATTAACTGATCTCCGCTTGTCGTAGATTTGATTTTATATTGCTATGAAAGAGATTTCATCTTGAGTTTTTCACCGGATACTCAGGCAAATGTCATCGAGGCCTTGAAAGACACCTCTCGGCATCTGCGTATTATATTGAAGATTGACATCCCTTTCTTTTCTACTTTGTTTAATACATGTGCTATTATTCCTAAAGTGCTTTAACTCAACCAAAGCTCATATTTCTGTTGTTGTCGCTCTTTTTATCGATGTTCATCTCTCTATTAAAATGCTGAAATAATAAGCAACACATTTCACTTGACAAAGATATTAGTTAAGTTTGACATTGTTAATTATCCTCTCTTAGACTTGGATGTTCTCCGAGCGACTTCCTACGGAGTTATATTTCTCGACTATTCGTTTTTGCTAGCGCTCGAAGTAGAGTTGAGGACTTTAATAGTCGCAAACTTTGTAGAATTGAAAAGCTTCTTCATTAGAGCTTGCGTTATCATAAACTTCGAAGAAGCCCTTGTAAACGTTTATTATCGTAATAAAGTAATTTAAGAACTCTGTTGTGACAAGTACACATAGTCATAACCTGACTGCTTTACTATAGTGACGTCATTTAAAAACACAAGAAATTCGCGTTATCCCTGGCTCATGTCAGTGAATGAATCCAATATGTATATATGAAATATCAAACTACTGAATCAAGACCTGATGACGTTAAAATTTACTAATTTTAACAAGAGTTATGGACCTTGTTGGGTTTGTTCTGTCCTTTGCCAGGGATAATGCGAATTTCTTGTGTGCATAATATCTTAAGTAAACGGTTTTCGTTTCCACCACTTATACATACAAGGCCTTTGGCAAGTTCAATCCCAAAGGTTCAGTAAATAATAACTCTAGCATGGAAAGACCATATCAAAGAATCGGACTCAAACGGGTTATCGATGTGCCGTCCGATTGTTACATAGCACGTGATTTATATTCATAATTATGTTTATACTAAAGGGGTTGATGCACTATTTTCAAACAATCTTTATTTTATTATTTTAGAGAAAATCACTAAAAATGAAAAATAATCAAACAATTTATACATTTTACATCTATATGTTTATTTTTAAACAATTTGGACTGATTTTCTTTGCTTTAAAACATATTTTGTCTATATGCCATATATGGTAAAAAGGCGTGGTGAAAGATGTCATCGTTCCAAGATGGCCGCCTCCATATATGTTTTTTGCAAATTTTCAATAGGTCATATCTCCTTTATTTTTGATAGCATTTAAAACTGTCTCAGCCATTTTCAAGATTGTCAAAGCTATTTTAAATAAATCAGTTTGAAAATAGTGCATCAACCCCTTTAAAATAATCTTGGTATTGTTTCAAGTTTTAATACATTACCTCTTCTCCCTATATGTTCCATTTGTTTTAACTGCTGAACGTTTGGTATTTAACTGTAAATGTATCGAACAACGAATAGTCTGAACGCATATTTGCAAATGGTTCAAAATAGTTAAACTAACGTACTAAACTAATGTAATCTATCTCCTTATGAAATCAATTAAATAAATATATTAAATAATCTATATATGTAGACGTTGCTTGACCTCTAGAACCCGGATACATTTCACACGTTGCTTGACCTCAAGAATCAGGATACATTTCACACGTTGCTTGACGTCTAAAACCAGGATATATTTCACACGTTACTTGACCTCCAGAACCAGGATACATTTCACAAGTGGTTTAGATATATGAATAATAACATTTATCATACGAAATTTAAAAAAAACAAATATTGCTAAAACAATGTCATCCATTCATCAGTTGCCACTTTAATCATTTGTATGGTATTTTCCGTGCTGTGATAAAAATTGTAACGCACTTGTTCCGAGGGCTACAACTCGGAAAGAAAAACGATACTCATACCATAATTGGCGCTACAATATTGTGGTTATCACGACGGATAATGTATATAGGCGAAGAAGCTGGCTCTATGTTAAACGCAGACCGAGTGTAGATCAGATTTCTAAAATACTTAAAATAATTTGTTTTCGTCCATAAAAATCAAGGCTTACACTTCAACATAATGCATCTACTTACGAGCGAGCATAAGGCCCGGCAAGACATGGCGATATATAACATATTTACTTTCTACCAATCATACACGCATGTTTCACATCTATGATATTTCCTATCATAGTGTAGAAAAAGGTTTTACATTTCAATAATCATCATTGATTTTATCTTTGAATAAATAAAGTATATTTACAACAATGACCGTGTACCGGTGTACCCGGAAAGAGTGATAATTTCATTCAACATTGAAATTACGCTGCTTTACAAATACAACGTTTCCTCAACCAATCACGTCCGTTAAACTCCCTTTTCCTCATTAATGAAGATATACCGGATTAAGACACAACTTTGTAATTGTGTTCACACCAGTTGTGGGAAGGAGAACATGTGAACATGTTTGGAAATATTGTCCATGTGTATTTTGTATCGCTATGTATTGTCATTCCTTATGCTCGTAAGTACAAATGCATTTACTTTTGTGCATAATATATATATTGTCGTCTGTTTATAACGCATACAAGTACATATACGTGGTAATTAATTGTCACATACTTAAAAATGAACCATTAGTCTTCACTATTGTTGATAAACATAGATCTACATATTAACTGAAAACAGCAATATAAACATATGTCAGTGTTCATGGTGTTTGGAGTTTATTAGTTTAACAGTAAGTGAGCATATGCTTCTTGGTGTTTGGAGTTTATTAGTTTAGCTGTAAGTGAGCATATGGTTCATGGTGTTCGGAGTTTATTATTTAAGTAGTAAGTGAGCATATGGTTCATGGTGTTTGGAGTTTATTATTTTAGTAGTAAGTGAGCATATGGTTCATGGAGTTTGGAGTTTATAATTTTAGTAGTAAGTGGGCATATGTATCATGTTGTTTGGAGTTTATTAGTTTAGCAGTAAGTGAGCATATGGTTCATGGTGTTTGGAGTTTATTATTTTAGCAGTAAATGAGCAAATGGTTCATGGAGTTTGGAGTTTATAATTTTAGTAGTAAGTGAGTATATGGTTCATGGTGTTTGGAGTTTATTAGTTTAGCAGTAAGTGAGCACATGGTTCATGGTGTTTGAAATTTATTAGTTTAGCAGTAAGTGAGCATATGGTTCATGGTGTTTGGAGTTTATTATTTTAGTAGTAAGTGAGCATATGGTTCATGGAGTTTGGAGTTTATAATTTTAGTATTAAGTGATGGAGTTTGGAGTTTATTATTTTAGTAGTAAGTGAGCAGATGGTTCATGGAGTTTAGAGTTTTTTAGTTTAGTAGTAAGTGAGCATATGGTTCATGGTGTTTGGAGTTTATTAGTTTAGTAGTAAGTGAGCATATGGTTCATGGTGTTAGGAGTTTATTATGTGAGGAGAGAAAAAAAAACACCTGTGTTTCTGGTTACTCAGCTGAAAAAATAGGGTTGGTAGGTAGGTATTTTATTTCTTTTTATTTTGTTTTTGCCCATGTGGTTTGGACGATGTTAAAGGTATCTTTAACTTTGTCAAGTAGTTAATTTGTATTGATTTTGCAAGGAGAGAAGGAAAACAATCTCATGATATCTAACTTGTTTCGAATAAAATAAATTGAAAACAAATATTTTCTGCCATTATGACTTTATTTGTTGACTTACGGCAGACGGAGTGACAGGCAAAAAGTGATCACAATAGCTCCGATTCTGGGAGTTCCATCTTACATGTGGCTGTGACATATTGAATTTTATCATTTCCTGAGGCATAAATCTGCTGGCATTATTTCATGATTAATGTTTTTCATAAACTTCTGCATGGCTGCATTTTCCAATTCTAATAGCCAAAACGGACGCGCAGTGCACCATGGAGGCGGCCATGTTTTAGCGCATTTTCGTACTCAATCTTTTCGTACATTACCGATTCGTACCCATTTTTTTCATCCTTTATTATTTTTTATGATAAAAAACTGTAGGGTAACCAGAACACAGGTATTTTTTCCGGCCTTAGTAGTAAGTGAGCATATGGTTCGAAATTCCTGAAATTTTTTATGCTGTGAATTAATAACAATTATTTGTAAGGTAATGATGGATGACAATATCATGTATTCATTCTGCAAGTAACGTCATTAAATTCTCTCACTTTTTTGAGTGAATTTATAAAACACAACGAGAAACTAAAATAGTACTCGATTTATATTAATTACATATTAAGACAAGTGTCTGCAACCACTGTTGGTTTTCACGTAAATGAAAAAAGTAATCAAAATAAATGCGTTTAAAAAACACAAAAAGCTCCAGTTTCTTTCTCTAAAAATCATAGTTTTCGTCGTCCAGAACTTGAATGATGACCTGTATTTAAACTCCTCGTGCTCTAACCATGATATCTGCGCAAGTAAAACATATAAGCAGACAACGCATTTATATAACTTTGCTTAATAATAATGTGAGAAAATAATTTAATTCGTATTCACTACGTTAAAGGGGCAACATTCCCTATCTTGGCAGGGAGAGATTGACGGTCTGTCTTATCAATTACACCAGGTATACAGGCCTGTCAGTTACAGTGATGACTCAATAGCACATGTAAAACAACTCTCACTCGATGCAGAGTTTTCAGTCGAGAGGTAAATGTACTTTGATACAAATCATCTAGGAGTAAAGTTTTTCAATCTATTAAATGACTCCAACTATAAGTATATAATTTCTGTTTACTTTATTGGAACTGCGACAGTGTGTTTTAGTAGTTTTTACCATATACTATTAGCTAGCTACTCTTTTATTTTCATCTAGTATCCACTGCACCGTAATATAAAAAAGGATTGCTAAGAACCTTTGCGACAAAATAAATGTAACCTGATGTCTAAACAGACCTTCACAAAGCCAGCAAATATTTCATGACATAAGTTACCAGTGTTAAATGAAAATGAATTGCCAAATATAGTTGGTCTGGAGAAACAAGGTATATATACTGCAGTACACAAGATATGGGTATAATTTGGACATGTATGTTAGGATGACATTGTGTTGGGAATAAACATTAAAAAATAAAGCATAACTGTACAAATTATTGTTATGAATGGCTGGACATGAAGGAGAAAATAAGATACGGAATTACATCGTATAGTTATGACTAAGGAACATACATCACTGAGCCTGAGGAGGGAATATTCAAATGTTCATGGTTGGGATATATTATTGCATGGTGATGTTTCTGATTCTGATGTGAAAATGGGAGGAATGATTTATTATCTGGAACAGATGAATAGTTGTCTACAAATAGTCTCAGATATTAACTTCCCATCTCAGAGTACTGCTACGGAGGTTTACACACAATTATAACTACTCCCTATCTCTAAGCCATAACGCTGAGTGTCGTCTGCTGTAAACACTACCACGTGTATTTGTGTACACCTCTCAGTTCATAACCCCACAGGCTCCTCCCTTATATTTTCGAATTTCTGTCAGTTGGGTTTAACAATTAAAACTAGGAATAAGAAATTACAAATATATTTTTACCAATACACTTGTTTAATATGATTTACTTCTGTGTCAAATTTTAATTTTTTTAGGAGGTGGTATTTTCAATATTTTTAAAAAGGTCTCCCTGATTTAACAATGTATAAATGTTTAAATGAAAAACCTGCCTCATTGGCTTTTATACGGCATTTGGGCCTTTAACCGAAATAAATTGTATCAAATGACACGTATAACACCATTGGCCGAACTTCAACGGATGTCTAGTCACGGTTCACAGTTTCTTCTAATATCCTGTTATTTATACGTTCGCGCATAAACGTGTTTTACTTTACACTAGTTATACGAGACTGCTATTAAGTATATCCCCAACAGTGCAATCTGGAGTGATATTGTATACATTTTCACGCATGAAAACACACTTAATATTTCGAAATCGTCTTATTTGTGTGTATCTTAACGCTACAGACGCTATTTTTGGTAACAGATTTTTTATGCAGCAGAATTTTGCAGTGAAAATGACTTAACTAAGTTATCAAATAAATTTTTTGCAAGTTAAATTCTTATACAAGTTACCTAATTTGAGGTCGAATTATGTCTGAAAAACGAAAAACGAAAAACGAACTTTGGTTGAAAAACGCGCCCGGTACAAGAAGTTTAATGTATTTTACTTCAGTATAGCGAGTCTACCAACCCCAGTATGTTTTATTTTGGGGTTGGTAGACTCGCTATAGTATAGTATAAAGTATACTGAACATCTCCGTTTATATAATTACCTTATAACAACTATCATAAAGTCATCTCCGTTTATATAATTACCTTATAACAACTATCATAAATTATGTCAACACACTATAAAGCAAATAATTAATGGATCTCTGTGTATACAATGTGCTTTACACTTGATATATAATTGTTGGAGTATTTTTAAAAAGATAATTACACACTCAGAATAAATTGTATACGATGCACATTAGATATATTTTAGATTAGTTCAAGTAACTGAAGCTGTGTTATGTAATTACCTGTGTGCTATACTAGTAAACACCTTTGGGAACCTATCTTGTTTTCTTTTAAAATAATACATGCATTTACATTTAAATAAAGTAAAACATGTGTTAAAAATCTCCATTTGACTACAATGATTACTGAAAATAACTGTAAACGTTTAAACATGTATAATGCATATAATTATGAGACATTTTTATTTATTTAAATTAATTTTGTGACAAATGTAACTTTATTTGTCATCATTTATAACCAAGTTTGCATACAAGTACTTAAAAGAGTATGAGATTGGACTTTTGGAAACGGCCGAACACGATACATACGAAATATTGCAGTCTCGGTTTGATTGAGACTGTTCATGAACGGTAGTGAAATATGCTAGCTACCGCTCACGCCCTCTAGCCCCGGGTTGAGCAGAACTCAATATTCATAAAATCAATAGTACATAATTTTAACCATCCAGAAGATGGCATGCATATGGCGGTGGACATAGAGATGTTTGCCTCCCCCATGTCCATCGCCGTATGGTCCCAGTATCTAACAAAATACTATACCCCGAACATGCCGAAAAGCGAAATAAATAAAATGGTATTTAATTAGGAGCAGCGGTTATGAAGCCTGTCACAAGTAACAGCCAAAAGACTAAATTAAAAAGCAGACAACATATCCTATGAGTGGTTAAACAATACCCAGAGCATTTTATCGGCCGGAGTAGTGGAACCACCGAGTCGAAAATTAAGTAAGAGAACAAAAGTAATTGAAAATGTACCACCGATAGATAAATATAATATCGGGCTCAGCGATCTCCAAAGATAAAATGTGTATATATTTTTATTTATCTTTACACTTTATCATACAATCATAGTGTTTAATCATTGTTTTACTTCTTTTCGGCGTTTATGCGTTTTTAAACGCCGATAGTAAATTGCATATGAAATGCGTTATCAATTTGTGGTACATTTGCGAGACATGAGCTAATAGAATGATGGACGCCATGCTGCAAACTTACTAATAAATATACATTAAGTGTAAAGGTCTTAGACAACAATTGATTTGCCCATAGGGTTGCATTATAGTCTTTAGGGCTACCCTTATTTCCTTATATCTCATAGACATATATGACACTCCTTGCCTAAAACGTAAAATCCAATTTCCACGTTATGTGTGATTTTTTTCCATAGTGACACCCTCTCCACCCACCCGCAGACACCTCTCTGTCTCAAGTTGTTATATTTCAGTCATCATATTTGATTAAATCCATGACTTCACCTTGATAACATTAGTCTCGGATTCTCAAAACAGGTTTTTGACCAATCACAGCTTTCCTTATTTAGTTGACATGGACCTAAGTACGGCCAGAGACAAAAATGGATAGTTCAAGAAACGTATCCGCCAAATAACGGTAAAATTACAATGCAAATCCATATATATCAAAATCTATCCAGGTGTTCGAATTCTCAGGTCATATATTAATGTACATGTTCCGATTAAAAGTATACGTTTATTCACGAATTCTTAAAATTCCTGTGATTGTATGCGTAAAATGAATTATGAATTGGTAAATCAAAATTCAACGTTCCAGTTTTGGGTTTTGGCCTGGCTGGTTAAAGTCGTTTGGATTCTTAAAATATGTAAGTTATATATATATATATACCTCGTCGTCATTAGGTTAGGAAACGGGTAAACGGGGTACATATGTTGTAAAATTCGGCTGATGTTGGTGGAATAGCTGCTTTAATTTTAATTTAAATCGGGCAGTTCACAAGATTCACAAACTTTATAATTATGATCGATATATTCAACTTGTAACACTTGGACAAGATGTGCCAATACTTAAAAGAATCTGATTATTTAATGAGAATCTGGATAATGTTTGCGCGTTATAAATGAATCATCATGATTAACTGACACTTTGTATTACTTTGTGGAAGGTTCTTACTTTCAATGGAATGTTGTGTGGAATAATGCAAGACTGCTGTGTCCCTTAATATTGGGCTTTAAATGTTAATTACATATCGCACACTGTCCATTATACGATGCAATATGTTTGCTAAGTCGTGATAGATTATGACCTGCGTTTGCTTAGTCGTGGTAGCTTATTAAATATGTTTGCTTAGTCGTGGTATATTATGAAATGTTTTTGCTAAGTCGTGGTAGATTATGAAATGTGTTTGCTTAGTCGTGGTAGATTATGAAATGTGTTTGCTAAGTCGTGGTAGATTATGAAATGTGTTTGTTTAGTCGTGGTAGATTACGAAATGTGTTTGCTTAGTCGTGGTAGATTATGAAATGTGTTTGTTTAGTCGTGGTAGATTATGAAATGTGTTTGTTTAGTCGTGTTAGATTATGAAATGTGTTTGCTAAGTCGTGGTAGATTATGAAATTTGTTTGCTTAGTCGTGGTAGATTATGAAATGTGTTTTCTTAGTCGTGGTAGATTATGAAATGTGTTTGTTTAGTCGTGGTAGATTATGAAATGTGTTTGCTAAGTCGTGGTAGATTATGAAATGTGTTTGCTTAGTCGTGGTAGATTATGAAATGATTTTGCTTAGTCGTGGTAGATTATGAAATGTGTTTGCTAAGTCGTGGTAGATTATGAAATGTGTTTGCTTAGTCGTAGTAGATTATGAAATGTGTTTGCTAAGTCGTGGTAGATTATGAAATATGTTTGCTTAGTCGTGGTAGATTATGAAATGTGTTTGCTAAGTCGTGGTAGATTATGAAATGTGTTTGCTTAGTCGTGATAGATTATGACCTGCGTTTGCTTAGTCGTGGTAGCTTATTAAATATGTTTGCTTAGTCGTGGTATATTATGAAATGTTTTTGCTAAGTCGTGGTAGATTATGAAATGTGTTTGCTTAGTCGTGGTAGATTATGAAATGTGTTTGCTAAGTCGTGGTAGATTATGAAATGTGTTTGTTTAGTCGTGGTAGATTACGAAATGTGTTTGCTTAGTCGTGGTAGATTATGAAATGTGTTTGTTTAGTCGTGGTAGATTATGAAATGTGTTTGTTTAGTCGTGTTAGATTATGAAATGTGTTTGCTAAGTCGTGGTAGATTATGAAATTTGTTTGCTTAGTCGTGGTAGATTATGAAATGTGTTTTCTTAGTCGTGGTAGATTATGAAATGTGTTTGTTTAGTCGTGGTAGATTATGAAATGTGTTTGCTAAGTCGTGGTAGATTATGAAATGTGTTTGCTTAGTCGTGGTAGATTATGAAATGATTTTGCTTAGTCGTGGTAGATTATGAAATGTGTTTGCTAAGTCGTGGTAGATTATGAAATGTGTTTGCTTAGTCGTAGTAGATTATGAAATGTGTTTGCTAAGTCGTGGTAGATTATGAAATATGTTTGCTTAGTCGTGGTAGATTATGAAATGTGTTTGCTAAGTCGTGGTAGATTATGAAATGTGTTTGCTTAGTCGTGGTAGATTATGAAATGTTTTTGCTTAGTCGTGGTAGATTATGAAATGTGTTTGCTAAGTCGTGGTAGATTATGAAATGTGTTTGCTTAGTCGTGGTAGATTATGAAATGTGTTTGCTAAGTCGTGGTAGATTATGAAATATGTTTGCTTAGTCGTGGTAGATTATGAAATGTGTTTGCTAAGTCGTTGTAGATTATGAAATATGTTTGCTTAGTCGTGGTAGATTATGAAATGTGTTTGTTTAGTCGTGGTAGATTATGAAATGTGTTTGCTAAGTCGTGGTAGATTATGAAATGTTTTTGCTTAGTCGTGGTAGATTATGACCTGCGTTTGCTTAGTCGTGATAGATTATGAAATGTGTTTGCTTAGTCGTGATAGATTATGACCTGCGTTTGCTTAGACGTGGTAGATTATGAAATGTGTTTGCTTAGTCGTGGTAGATTATGAAATGTGTTTGCTTAGTCGTGGTAGATTATGAAATGTGTTTGCTTAATCGTGGTAGATTATGAAATGTGTTTGTTTAGTCGTGGTAGATTATGAAATGTGTTTGCTTAGTCGTGGTAGATTATGAAATGATTTTGCTTAGTCGTGGTAGATTATGAAATGTGTTTGCTAAGTCGTGGTAGATTATGAAATGTGTTTGCTTAGTCGTAGTAGATTATGAAATGTGTTTGCTAAGTCGTGGTAGATTATGAAATATGTTTGCTTAGTCGTGGTAGATTATGAAATGTGTTTGCTAAGTCGTGGTAGATTATGAAATGTGTTTGCTTAGTCGTGGTAGATTATGAAATGTTTTTGCTTAGTCGTGGTAGATTATGAAATGTGTTTGCTAAGTCGTGGTAGATTATGAAATGTGTTTGCTTAGTCGTGGTAGATTATGAAATGTGTTTGCTAAGTCGTGGTAGATTATGAAATATGTTTGCTTAGTCGTGGTAGATTATGAAATGTGTTTGCTAAGTCGTGGTAGATTATGAAATATGTTTGCTTAGTCGTGGTAGATTATGAAATGTGTTTGCTTAGTCGTGGTAGATTATGAAATGTGTTTGCTAAGTCGTGGTAGATTATGAAATGTGTTTGTTTAGTCGTGGTAGATTACGAAATGTGTTTGCTTAGTCGTGGTAGATTATGAAATGTGTTTGTTTAGTCGTGGTAGATTATGAAATGTGTTTGTTTAGTCGTGTTAGATTATGAAATGTGTTTGCTAAGTCGTGGTAGATTATGAAATTTGTTTGCTTAGTCGTGGTAGATTATGAAATGTGTTTTCTTAGTCGTGGTAGATTATGAAATGTGTTTGTTTAGTCGTGGTAGATTATGAAATGTGTTTGCTAAGTCGTGGTAGATTATGAAATGTGTTTGCTTAGTCGTGGTAGATTATGAAATGATTTTGCTTAGTCGTGGTAGATTATGAAATGTGTTTGCTAAGTCGTGGTAGATTATGAAATGTGTTTGCTTAGTCGTAGTAGATTATGAAATGTGTTTGCTAAGTCGTGGTAGATTATGAAATATGTTTGCTTAGTCGTGGTAGATTATGAAATGTGTTTGCTAAGTCGTGGTAGATTATGAAATGTGTTTGCTTAGTCGTGGTAGATTATGAAATGTTTTTGCTTAGTCGTGGTAGATTATGAAATGTGTTTGCTAAGTCGTGGTAGATTATGAAATGTGTTTGCTTAGTCGTGGTAGATTATGAAATGTGTTTGCTAAGTCGTGGTAGATTATGAAATATGTTTGCTTAGTCGCGGTAGATTATGAAATGTGTTTGCTAAGTCGTGGTAGATTATGAAATATGTTTGCTTAGTCGTGGTAGATTATGAAATGTGTTTGTTTAGTCGTGGTAGATAATGAAATGTGTTTGTTTAGTCGTGGTAGATTATGAAATGTGTTTGCTAAGTCGTGGTAGATTATGAAATGTTTTTGCTTAGTCGTGGTAGATTATGACCTGCGTTTGCTTAGTCGTGATAGATTATGAAATGTGTTTGCTTAGTCGTGATAGATTATGACCTGCGTTTGCTTAGACGTGGTAGATTATGAAATGTGTTTGCTTAGTCGTGGTAGATTATGAAATGTGTTTGCTTAGTCGTGGTAGATTATGAAATGTGTTTGCTTAATCGTGGTAGATTATGAAATGTGTTTGTTTAGTCGTGGTAGATTATGAAATGTGTTTGCTTAATCGTGGTAGATTATGAAATGTGTTTGCTTAGTCGTGGTAGATTATGAAATGTGTTTGCTTAGTCGTGGTAGATTATGAAATGTGTTTGCTTAATCGTGGTAGATTATGAAATGTGTTTGTTGAGTTGTGGTAGAGTTGCCCTATTATATATGTTCTCATTACACATGATTTCATAATGGCTTGTTAAAGTTATATTTTGATATAATATATACTTACCGTTTTCATATATATAAATGAATGCATATGTACTAATTACTGCACTGCTACCGTGTTATACTTTGTATTTGTATCCTCACGGGCTTTATAGCCTATTGGAAATTTGAAATAAAAGTATAAATTTATCTATGTTCATGACACAATGCTGTAGTATAGAGACGACAATTTTGCTTACACCTCAGACTGCACCGGTATAGTGCAGTTTGAGGATACAATGGAGGTATTATGCTACGTACTTAATGTATATCAACTAGATGGCATTTATTAATACCTCGATTTATAATTTATTTTTCATTATCATTTGCTCAGATTTTAAACACTTTATTTAAAGCGGTGACTGTAATTCGGGTACTTACAGTGTCGCTTAATGCATGTATAAATACTCGAACATTACAATACAGTACAATATCTTTTATTCACTCAACTCACATTTGCATGAATATGTGAGGTATGCACAAGTACATTTAACATTACAGCAGCTTGTGTAAAGATTGTCACTCAAATCTACCATTAAACTTATGGATATTTAGCAGTGTTACAATGTATTCGATTTATAGATATTATAGTCCCTATCCCGCCATCAAAAGGCAAATCTTACAACATGTGTTTCTAAACATACTGAGGACGAGGTATAAACACAAATTACATATTTTGAGATTCCAAACTCTATAGACACCATATAAACGGCTTTAACCAACCATGCAAACAAAACAAAACTGGAGCGTTGAATTACCAACAAAGTCGTTATTCATTTTAAGCATATTCAATCACTGGTATTTTAAGAACCCATGAATAAAGCTATATTTTTAATCGGCAAATATACATTATTATTATATGACATGACCTGAACATTTGGAAAGAGTTTTGATAAATGGTTGTGTAGTAATATTAGTGTAAACAAAAAAGAAAGCGTTGCCTGGTTTTACAAAAACAAAATATAAAATGAAAAAGAAAATAAAATATTAAAAAAATAGGAAAGAGACACTCATACAACTTTAGTGTGATATGGTAATTCAAAACATGCTGTTATTGCCCAGTTGAACTCGATACGAGTACAATAAAGTTTTTTTTTCTTTTCAAATAACGGATTCTAAGGTAAAAAATCACTCTGATGTAAAATTGCCAACTTATTTTAAATAATATATACTAAATGAAAATCATGAAATATCAATGACAACATTATTCTATTTGTAAACAACGTCAATTCGAAGTAGTAGTGGTTTTAAGAAAGTTTAAAAAACACGCAATAGCTCACCTTTTTTTGTGTGTGGGGTGGTGGTGGGGGAGGGGGAGTTGTTGTGTCGACTAATATACTCCAACTACCTATTGTTTGGTAAAGATTAACCATGAACGGCAGGTAAGAATTAACTCAACGTGGATTCACGCGCAGTGAAGGATCATTAGTTTTCTAGTGAAACGTTAAGCATTAACCAAATAGTCATAGGCTAAAGAAGGTCTATTGTAGCTAAGGAAATTAATAAAAGTTCAAGTGATTTAAATACGAAGTCCTCTCATCACGAGCATCGCACTTTTAAAATGTTCATGAGATTTGCTTCAGGGGAGAGGGGTTAAAGAGCGTAAAGGATTCATGATCGGGTGACTGCGACATTGATCTTTGACCTGATGATCTAAAAATCAATAGGAAATATTCTCTTACCACTAACAACCTGTCCAAGAAGTTTCATGATACTTACTTCAGGGGAGGAGGACTTACAGAGCGGAAACAAATTTCATGATCGGGTAACGATTACTTTGATCTTTAAACTACTGAGGCAAATCAACAAAGGTTATTGGCTTAAAGGGCTAGCGTGGTCGTAAATTGAGAGGCAGTCTCCCAGCCATTAACCTGTCGCTTTAGCACATTTCAGTGATTATTATGGGAGCTGATATCTCCAGCCACAGGATATGTTAACTGACACCAGCTGGTAAAATTCTATGGTCAGTCGAATAGGAATCTGGATACAAGAATATAACTTGAGAATCACTTGGTTTCAATAGAGAAACACATTATAAAAAAAAACCGTATATTAATCAGACAAATAAAAACCTAGAGTGAAATATTTTGTAATAAAAAATATTAATGAAATTGGTAAATATTAAAACATGAAACAAAATTATATTCCGTTACAATGACTTTGAATAAAACAATACTATGCAAATCTTAGATTGCTAAATATATATTACGATGATTATAAATACTGTGGAGTGCATGGTTCAGTGGTAGAGCGCCGAACTCCAGATCGAGAGGTCGTGGGTTCGATCCTCTCCGCGGCCACGTTATTTATCCTTGAGCAAGATAATTAATCCACATTGCTTAGTACTGGTTCTACCCAGGAAGCCATCGAGAGTGATTAATCTAAGTTGCAAGAACTTGTTTCGCAATCGATGTAAAATAAATATGTTTAAACTAAACAATTGTACAAGACGTACATACAAATAGATGCAGTAACCATTGTACAACAGGTACATACACATAGATCATGCAGTAACCATTGTACAAGTGGTACATACACATATATGCAATAACCATTTTGCAAGAGCTACATACACATAGATGCAGTAACCATTGTACAAGAGATACATACACAGATGCAGTAACCATTGTCAAAGAGGTACATACACATAGATGCAGTAACCATCGTACAAGAGATACATACACATAGATGCAGTAACCATTGTACAAGAGATACATACATAGATGCAGTAACCATTGTGCAAGAGCTACATACACATAGATGCAGTAACCATTGTACAAGAGATACATACACATAGATGCAGTAACCATTGTAGAAGAGGTACATACATATAGATGCAGTAACCATTGTACAAGAGGTACATACACATATATGCAGTAACCATTGTACAAGAGATACATACACATAGATGCAGTAACCATTGTACAAGAGGTACAATACACATAGATGCAGTAACCATTGTACAAGAGGTACATACACATAGATGCAATAACCATTGTACAAGAGGTACATACACATAGATGCAGTAACCATTGTACAAGAGATACATACACATAGATTCAGTAACAATTGTACAAGAGGTACATACATATAGATGCAGTAACCATTGTACAAGAGGTACATACACACATATATGCAGTAACCATTGTACAAGAGGTACATACACATAAATGCAGTAACCATTGTACAAGAGGAACATACACATAGATGCAGTAACAATTGTACAAGAGACACATACGCATATATGCAGTAACCATTGTACAAGAGGTACATACACATAGATGCAGTAACCATTGTGCAAGAGGTACATACACATAGATGCAGTAACCATTGTACAAGAGGTACATACACATAGATGCAGTAACCATTGTACAAGAGGTACATACACATAGATGCAGTAGCCATTGTACAAGAGGTACATACGCATAGATGCAGTAACCATTGTACAAGAGATACATACGCATAGATGCAGTAACCATTGTGCAAGAGATACATACACATAGATGCAGTAACCATTGTGCAAGAGGTACATACACATAGATGCAGTAACCATTGTACAAGAGGTACATACACAGATGCAGTAACCATTGTACAAGAGATACATACACATATATGCAGTAACCATTGTACAAGAGGTACATACACATAGATGCAGTAACCATTGTTCAAGAGGTACAATACACATATATGCAGTAACCATTGTGCAAGAGATACATACACAAAGATGCAGTAACCATTGTGCAAGAGGTACATACACATAGATGCAATAACCATCGTACAAGAGGTACATACACATATATGCAGTAACCATCGTACAAGAGATACATACACATAGATGCAGTAACCATTGTGCAAGAGGTACATACACATAGATGCAGTAACCATTGTGCAAGAAGTACATACACATAGATGCAGTAACCATTGTGCAAGAAGTATATACACATATATTCAGTAACCATTGTACAATAGATACATACACATATATGCAGTAACCATTGTGCAAGAGATACATACACAAAGATGCAGTAACCATTGTGCAAGAGGTACATACACATATATGCAGTAACCATTGTACAAGAGGTACAAACACATAGATACAGTAACCATTGTACAAGAGATACATACACATAGATGCAGTTACCATTGTGCAAGAGGTACATACACATAGATGCAGTAACCATTGTGCAAGAGGTACATACACATACATGCAGTAACCATTGTACAAGAGATACATACACATAGATGCAGTAACCATTGTGCAAGAGGTACATACACATAGATGCAGTAACCATTGTGCAAGAAGTACATACACATAGATGCAGTAACCATTGTACAAGAGGTATATACACATAGATGCAGTAACCATTGTACAAGAGGTACATACTCAGATGCAGTAACAATTGTGCAAGATGTACATACACATAGATGCAGTAACCATTGTACAAGAGGTACATACACACACATGCAGTAACCATTGTACAAGAGGTACATACACATATATGCAGTAACCATTGTAACAAGCGGTACATACACATAGATGCAGTAACCATTGTACAAGAGGTACATATACATAGATGCAGTAACCATTGTACAAGAGATACATACACATAGATGCAGTAACCATTGTACAAGAGGTACATACACAGATGCAGTAACCATTGTGCAAGAGCTACATACACATAGATGCAGTAACCATTGTACAAGAGATACATACACATTGATGCAGTAACCATTGTACAAGAGGTACATACACAGATGCAGTAACCATTGTACAAGAGATACATACACATATATGCAGTAACCATTGTACAAGAGGTACATACACATAGATGCAGTAACCATTGTTCAAGAGGTACAATACACATATATGCAGTAACCATTGTAAAAGAGGTACATACACATAGATGCAGTAACCATTGTACAAGAGATACATACACAGATGCAGTTACCATTGTGCAAGAGGTACATACACATAGATGCAGTAACCATTGTACAAGAGGTACATATGCATAGATGCAGTAACCATTGTACAAGAGATACATACACATATATGCAGTAACCATTGTACAAGAGATACATACACACATATGCAGTAACCTTTGTACAAGAGATACATACACATAGATGCAGTAACCATTGTGCAAGAGATACACATACATAGATGCAGTAACCATTGTGCAAGAGGTACATACACACAGATGCAGTAACCATTGTACAAGAGGTACATACACATAGATGCAGTAACCATTGTTCAAGAGGTACAATACACATATATGCAGTAACCATTGTAAAAGAGGTACATACACATAGATGCAGTAACCATTGTACAAGAGATACAGACACAGATGCAGTAACCATTGTGCAAGAGGTACATACACATAGATGCAGTAACCATTGTACAAGAGGTACATATGCATAGATGCAGTAACCATTGTACAAGAGATACATACACATAGATGCAGTAACCATTGTACAAGCGATACATACACACATATGCAGTAACCTTTGTACAAGAGATACATACACATAGATGCAGTAACCATTTTGCAAGAGATACACATACATAGATGCAGTAACCATTGTGCAAGAGGTACATACACACAGATGCAGTAACCATTGTACAAGAGATACATACACATAGATGCAGTAACCATTGTGCAAGAGGTACACATACATAGATGCAATAACCATTGTGCAAGAGGTACATATACATAAGTGCAGTAACCATCGTGCAAGAGGTACATATACATAAATGCAGTAACGATTGTACAAGAGGTACATATACATAGATGAAGTAACCATTGTACAAGAGGTACATATACATAGATGCAGTAACCATTATACAAGAGGTACATATACATATATGAATGAATGACTTTATTTATCAAGGGTGACCCAATTAGTTTATACTAATCTTCCTTGGGGCCCTCTATAACAAATACATGATACCAAATACAAGAAAGGCAAAATACATAAGATATATGTAAACATAATAACATTGTTGGTGGTGGTAGTTTGAACGATATTTACACAATAATAAGATGAGATGATATCTATATCGAGTTTAATGTTGTTTTTCCTTTACCAATTTTATGCAGCTGTTTGTAAAACTTTTCATTGTTGCACACTTCTGAATGTGCTTTGTAATATTATTCCATAAAATGGTCCCGGAGTAAGACATGCTGCCCTTGAAAATTTCCCGATTTGGCTTAGGAATACTAAAATTAGTATCAGTTAGTGAGCAAAGTCTTCTGTCAGTTGAATTACGAGTAGTAAACACATCGGAAATATATGAAGGGGCAGTATTGTTCGAAACTCTATACATGAATTTGGCCCTTTGAAGTATAATTCGCTGATCAATTGTGAGGTAATTTAGTTGTTCCATAGCGGCTTGAAAAGTAATATACTGTTCACCTAAAATAACGTGACATGCCCTTTTTTTGCATTATTAAAAGGCTGTTGATATTTTTTCGACTTGTGTTACCCCAGATTTCATTACAAAAGTCTAGATGTGGCTGTATGTAAGCTTTATAGAAAATAAGTCGATAATTCAAAGAAATAAAATATTTTATTCTTGACAGCAACCATACACCAAAAAAATGCAGTAACCATTGTACAAGAGGTACATGTACATAATGCATTAACCATTTTTCCCATTCCATAACTTTTAAACATCCAGGTATACGAGTATTCAATATTGTGAAACATTCTGTCGAACTCATGCAAGATTCAAATTGTATGGTCTGTTTGTCTACTGCTCAAGGATTGGCCATAGAAAACACAGCCTTATCATAGCTGACCATCTCATATGTGGTGAAATCAGCATCCTACATGGATCATAAATGGGAATAAAAGTGTATATCTAGTAACTATTATAATTAGGTGGATTACAAAATATATAACTCTCAGTGAATTTTCCTGATAATGAACAATTAAAATGTAATGATAAAAAGTAGTCTTTATACACAATAAAAACACTCCCCCAATCATGTGTAATGCTCTGTCGGATAAGATCTCTAAATTCTAAGCATGGTACTGACCACTCTGAACCATATCACTTCGCACCCCATGCTGTTATTTTTATGGCTTCAATTAGGAATAATAGCCCCTTCACTGCAGCACATGACAATCACACAAAAGTTCTACAGGACTACCACGCTAGCCCTTTAACACAGACAGTTGACACATGATGTTTTATCAGATTTACCTTTGAGAAAAAGGAGCTACAGAGCGGACAACAATTTAAGTGATCGGGCCACGAGGACCTTGACCTCAGATCTACTGACTTCAAAATCAATAAGAACACTTTTCTTACAACGAAGAAGTTTCACGATATTTAATTTAGGGGTATAGGAGATACACCCCTGACAACTATTTTCATGATCCGGTCACGGTTACATTGACCTCTGACCTTTTGAACTTTAAATCAAAAGTATTTATTTACTTATAACATGCAAGCCATACGATCAGGTTTATGATATTTACTTTAGGGAGAATGGAATCACAGAGCGGACAAGGCCGCTTATGATCGGGTCAAATTGACTTTGACATTTGATCTACGTATCTTAAAACCAATGGAGGTCATTCACGAACCAGAGGTAGTTCATTAATGAAGTTTCATGATATTTGCTTTAGGGGAAGAGGAGTTAAAGAGCAAACAAGGATTTTAATCACCGGGTCACGGTGACCTTGTCACTATTTGAACTATGACCTCAAAATGAATAGGGTAATTTTTACCCATAAGCAACCCATGAAGTTTCACGATATTTGCATTAGGGGGAAATAAGTTACAGAGAGAACACGGATTTTCATGACATTGACCTTTGACCTATTAAATCAGTATACATTTCAAAATAATAGTATGCGTTTTTATCATTATATATGTACTATATATATGTTCAGAATTAACTGTTAAATAGTTCTTATATACTATACGTCTATTACTTGCAAATGTCAAAATACATTTAAACAGAAACGTTAGTTTAATGTCCATTATCATAACTACATTTCCAGATATGACTGAAGATAAATCCTTTTAACAACTGCAGAAGAAAATGATACCAAAAATGTTTGTAATAATGAATGGATTTTCATTGAATGACTAGTAGCGCTAACGATAAAACTGTGACTATGTCCACTTTAGCAGTTAAAAGTTGGTTTAACTTTACAATTAAGAACAACAATGAGGAAGAACGGTGTTATAAGGAAATCATGCATATACACAAGCTGGAACAGACATGTTAAAAATGCAAACTATGAACTCACGATTAGCAGATGAAAGACATCTGGTAAGCGTTTTGATATATATTTAGTATATGGCTTCATATCACTGTAAATTAAAGTCTTCTTTTATAGGCTAATAGCACGTGTTTATTTGACATATTCTATACTAGGTAATATGTTACATATGACATGTTTAGTAAATCAAAGTAATTATTTTCAGATTCAGTCTGTGATCTATCTACTAATGGATTCCGGAGATTCGGTTCAGGTTGTATGTACACGTGTCATTGTAATAACGCATCTGAGCAATGTAATGACGTCACTGGAGAATGTATTTCCGGATGTGAAGATTCCTGGCTGGGACTCGGATGTCAATATAGTATGTTTGTTTAATATATACCCAGTACATTTTAAAACTCAATATCTTTTATTTTAGATTATTTGAGTCCACTGTTTTTTTGTTCAAATCAAGATTGTATTTTATATTAGTGCACAAGTCTCTCTGTCCCAAAGGTTAATATATGGTGATGAACAGGCATAAGAGTTGCTCTACTCTAAATTATGTATTTAATATATATAATAGCTATACAAGTGCCGAAATCGAATATTAATAACAATTTCGTTATGTTTATGTTCACAAGAAGTAACATAATAACATAATAACATAATAAGATACAGTCTAGTTCTTGAACTAATGCTAAATCAATACTTGGGGTTGTATTTATAGAGTGCAAATGACCTAGTCCCCATAATGATGGACAAACTACTAAACAACTAGTGGAAACATTCTACATTTTTAAAACTGCATATCAGTGGTTGCGTTCGTTTTCGGTGTTCAGCGTTTTAAAAAAAGAGCAATTTTTGTTCATTTTGCGTTTATAATATTCATATTTCGATCGTCCTGTGTTTGTTCTGCATTTATTATTATTTTGCTAATATGGAAATGAGTGTATGAATACAATATTATGGCATCTCAGTTTTTATCTTTTTAAAAGGAGCATTCATTCATGAGACAAGTTCTTTCTTAGAAGATACATGACCCACATTTTTCTGTGGATATTTTGGCAGCATATGTATCATTTGTGATGAGAATGTAAGTTATTCATTTTTAATTTGGGTCTAGATATGAATGACAAAATGGCATTTAAATTTTAACTTACACACAACTCAATGCAACAATCAATGGGCGTGTTACACCTTGTGAAGTTATAAAAAAAAAAGCAAAACAGCAAAGCTTACATCATATTGTGTCTTACTTCTGGAAAGCAGTACAGAACTGTATGGAGTTGGACATACAATTAAAAACATAGCCATAGGGTTTGAAACTTCATCATTTACGAGATCTACTTGAAGGAATCTAATTTCACACGGAGACCCGTGGAGAAAAAGGACAATACGAGTACAGTTGTCTAGGATTATACACTAACAGCGTAACAGTCGAAGAGTCCATTGTTTACTATCTCAGTAAAAACAGGAGCACCGTTAAAGAGTAAACAACAGCCTCATAGACGGAAGAAAAGTCAACACACATTTCTTTTTTAAGTCAATGTATGTTTTGTGTCCCATGTTTGTGCGTTGTGGTGTCCTACAAAATTAAAATCAAATAAATCGAAAACTAGGATGAATTTCTCTAAACCTTTTGATAAACTTGGCGTCACTGATTTTCGTCGGAGTGTTCTGGAACCAGACACTATCCTTTAGCCAGCAATGGGAGCATATACCGTACAATCCCATCTAACCTTTCAGCACGTTAAAAAGCTAGATAGACATATATAGGTTAACAAATTCTAGGCTAGTCGCTGTTTCCCGGTTAGTAGTTTACTAAATAACTTACCAATTTTACAAATCATTATTAATATAATGATAAAATAATGATGAAATATTGAGAAAACTCGGAATTTAATTACCTTTTATTCAAAATATGGTACTGATTTAATAAATTGCGGGGGTGCAAATTGAATGCTTGATAATCACTAAAGGATTGCCTTGTTTTCCTTTAAGCTAAGAAAATCTTAAAGGGATATATATAAATACTAAAGAGAGATCCTCACAAGTGTCATATTTGTATGGCAATTATAAGTAGGTTATTGTAAATCCCGCTTTAATATCAAACAAAAAAAACACGACCGAGGAGGTCAGGAAGTTGGTACGTCCATGTAAATACAACTTTTAAAAGGCAAAATACTAATATTTCTATCTGAAACACATTGAATCTATCGTATAAAAATCGGGTGCGGGGTGTATGTGTGGTGGGAATGGGGATAAAACATTCATTTCATAATTGTATCTTTGATACGGTTTACTGGGGAGGGGATCTGCCTCAAGATCAACAGAGGCATTTAAAGGGACGCATTTAAAAGGACACATGACAATCTTGAAGTTTTTATCAAGAATTAAAATATGCGTCTCGATTTATTAATCCAGTATCATTTTGACTTTAAACATTGCATATAATTAAATAAGATCTTGAGATGTCATCTAGAGATGTCATGTGTTCTCCTTATTCTAACACAGATTTAGATATATTTTTAGTGCAATATTATCAACAGTAAGTAATATGCAAAAACAATTTGCTTAAAGCTATTTTTATAATAATTGGCCCACTTTAACACACAAACAAAACAGAAGAATACAAAACAATATATGTGTAGGCATTGGAAATATGACAAAATAGCGACCATAAATAACATTGTTTTCCAACCAATAATATCAATTTTTAATTTGTCAGAGTTCAAAATGAACTGTTTTTGCATATTACTACTGAAGGTTGACTACGTTATGTAATAATACCATTTATACTTTTCAAACATACTTTTTATTTGGTGAAATTACGAAGAAAAAATGTAAACATTTTTTTTCTAATATATGTGTAAACACGTTTAAAAACAAATGATGTTGTATTATTAATTTGGTATGCTAATTTCGACGCTCTGTGTCTCTTTAATAGCCATATGTATGATACAAGGAACATAAATAAAGTAAACCTTTACATGCCTGTATAAAGTATTTGTAGATTTCAGACCTCACCAGGGTCCCGTTTTATTAATCATCTTACGCTGTCTCAAATTTTAAAACTGTTCACGTTTTTGCACCTAAGCGTTCAATGTAGACAATTATGTGTGCATTATGTGCAGAAATATCAAATGTATGAGAAAATGAAATGAAATCGAGTTTATGTGTGAATTGTAAATCAAAGTGATGAATTTAAGAAATTAACTTACGACCAAAATTGTCGTAAATTGTTTCATAAAACCGGGCCCAGCAGTTTACTCGAGAAGTTCCTGACGCGTATATTGTTGAAACGTTCCTAGATGACATTGACATGTATAGACTTGATATGGATATTAACTCAACACCACTAAATAGACAATGCAGAAAACATAGTTTTTCGAATCAGTGGATGTATGCAGCAGAATTAAAACATTTAAAATGCAAATTGTGGTTGTAGCATATTATAAGATGCGTTATAGCAACATACTTATAGTGTAGTTACATAGCTATGTTGTAGTAATACTTAGTCCTGAACAAAATGTTGAATATACGTGAAACATATGTGTAAATTAAAGGGAAGAATAAGGCGCAATACAATGAAAAGGAAAAATCGAACAGGAAAAATAGCATTCAAGGACGACAGCATGACAAAGCAGGTTGTTGACAGTATACTTAAAGAACAGTTGATAACAATAGCAAAGCTTAGTCGTTTATACTTCCTCCGTGAATCATGAATATAATGAACCAAACTTAAAGGGGCACATGGTAAGCATGAAGTAGATATCGATCATATGCAGCATCATCACAGGTTCAAGTCCTAATCCGACCGCGTATTTTTCTAATCGTGTTACATTTGTTAGCGATCCGTGAAGGACAGCTAACATTTGTAATCCATAAAATTCAGACACAAATAATATTATTCCAAATTGCTACGGGAAGATGGTACATTGTATAATCAATTAGAAATTTCTGGTCTGTTAGCTCAGTCAGTAAAGTATCGGACATGCAATCTACAAAATGTCCCAAATCATCCACCTTCAGAGGTCCGAGGTCTATCTGGAATATATCTGCACTGCTTCGAGCCCCTGAAATTAAATAACAAAAAAAAAAAAGAAAAAAAAAAGACGGCATCTACTCATGTATTATAAAAAAAAAAGACGGCATCTACTCATGTATTATAATTTATTATAAACATGCATAAAATTCATATTAATTTATTTGAAATGTAGCCACAGTTATGAGCAAACAAATTAATATAAATAGTGTGGTTAATAATAAAAAAACGATCTACCTGTACACCATTCTCCCTCCTCCAAATCTAGCAAATGTTTTTGCAGGATTTAAAGGGGGTGCAAGCTGGGTCCATAGTTGTTCATCATTGGATTTGAAGGCACACTCGGCAATCTTGAATCAAACACTGAAATATCCTCATTATTTCAGTATTACTTTAACCTGTTCAGGCTGTTTTGTAGGTAATTAATTATAAGGTAATACAGTTTGAAGTTTTCATCATTATTATATCATATATTTTTGGTACAATTTAATCAGCAATAAGTAATATGCAATACCAATTTGCTTTGAGCTGTACAAATAATTATTAATAATGAATTGCAAATAGGCGTGCAAAATTCCTAGGCCCCTAGCAGGTGTTTGAAATCAATGGAAAGATAAAGAAATATAAATATGCAATTAGTGTAGGAAAACCAACTCGCATCCGCAAGTTTAAAATAAATAAATAAAGATTGCCGTGTGTCCCTTTAACGACTTTCAGGATTAAAGTAGCTATCCCGCCAACAATAGCCACATTTTACAACATTTGTACAACGTTTCTAAACCTACTGACGACGAGGTATATATTTATAATTTACCTATTTTGAGAATACAAACTCTATAGACAGAATATAAACGGCTTTAACAAGACAAAGCCCAAAACTATAGCGTCAAATTAAGAGTTACCAACTCATAATTCATTTTACGCACATTCAACTACGAGTATGTCATGAACCAGAGAATGAAACTTTAATTTTAATCGGCACATATATAGAGGATCTTACATGAGTGACTGTGTATTATTGATTTTAATAAACAAGTTCGATAAAATGATGGAGGCTCTGCCGAGTATCCTATCCTTTTATCCAACGAGGTTGCTAAAGTCGATAATACACATTCACGAATGTAAGATTCTATTTATCACATAACACACATACGACGCGATAGTTTCACTTTAATGTTGTCATTTTACCGTTTTTACGGCGACAATTTGTAAGAGAAATCATGACGTTGTGTTGTTTTTGTCATGACGTCAGCTACGTTACGCGGTTGTAACGCGTTCGTCCTACAAATAACGCGACACCTTAAACTAGATTTAACGTTACTAACATGTAATTTAAAAATTAAGATTTCAAATAAGGATAAATATTTAAATCTACAGAGTCCCTATATCAATCGATTTCTTCTTTGTAGGCGTGTCTTTATTTGTAACTTCATGTTCACCAGCTCATGTCGAAATCGGGTATATAATTAGCGAGCAAATATATCGCAGGAAATCATTTACTGTATATACATCGACCAGTGCACATCGTACCTATACACAGGTAACAGTATTTTTTACAGACAAAACAAGTTAACTTCTTTCGGGGCTCGAGCACACGACCTTCTGATTTCAAGTCCTGTGCTCTATCCACTGAGCTACAACGCTACTTGAGAAAATAGTATACTAACTACCATATATTATGAGGCAAAAAAACTTAACATAATCTTATCAATATGAAACTAATACTTCGCCTCAAATCAACGATATCTCGACTTGTTATTTAGCGCTTGATGGGTTTGTGTGCGCGCTCTTGTTATTATGTAATGCCTATTTAGTGTTAGTGCTACAAAATACCAATAAATAGCAGTGGTCTAGAGGTTCAGCGTACATCTTTCATATCTTACAAGTGCAAGGCTGTGGTTCAAATCCCGTTCCGGGCAACTATATTGTTATCACTTATATTCTGGAGCCGTATATTTATCGATGTTACCTGTACGGAGGCTAAATAAAATTGTGAAATTTTACGTATCGATTTCTTCTTATATACCGACTTTTGGGGTGTTCGTCGATTTGAAACTACTTCACACGTGACTCATTCATATTCATGAGTTATTACCAGTTAAAATAGGGACTGTACAGCTTTAAGGTGTCTGATCGTATCGTATAACATACCATGCGAACAATTGGGATTAAATAGTTTACTGTACACAAACACAGTGATTCGGTCCTCATTTGCACTTGCAATACACTAGTGTATTACGAGAAATAGGTCATGGCTTTATTTCACACCCAGAAGCCATGTTATGTAATAAACATTATTATATGATCTGAACATCTGGCTAGAGTTTTAATAAACGTTTTTTAAGTGTAATTTTGCCGTTTTTTTGCGGGTTAGTTTCTTTAGCCGAATGTAAATGCCAGTAAGGTTTGAACCCGGGTCATCCCGGAAGTCTAGTCTACCGCAATATCCACTGGAGCATGGCAGCCTCCACTTTAACGCAAAGTATGCATACCGTATCGAGAGGAAGTAGAAAGTTACTGCATCTCAGGACATGGTTCCGTTTAGACATCATGTAGCGCCACTGTTGATATATATTAAATGTTTAACAATTTGCAAATGAATTTAACCTGAAACAGGTGTGAAGGTCATTTAAGGTTATCTGCTTATAGAGATTGCTCTGTTTAGCATGTCTCCCCGACAAGTGTCGACACCAATGTGTAGTCATTGCTACCCGGGGTGACACAGACTGGAAATTTTCATCGACTACTAGATCTTTTTTCCAAGAAAAATTGCTTTCTTGGTACTATCTTTCTATTAACCCAGAGTAAATATCCTTTCTGGCAGGCTTGTTGTAAATATCAGTTCTGGCTAGCTTGCAGTAAATATCAGTTCTGGCTATTTGTAATAATTATCAGTTCCGGCTAGCGTGTGGCTTTTATTCCAATTCCAATTAATTTTATTCAAGTTTGACTAACAATCAGTGAATAACAATGATTGGTTGTTTGTTTGTTTGTTTGTATGGTGTTTTACGTCATATTCAACACATGTAATTCTTTTTTTGTGATTGAGGCAGACCACCCACTTTTCCTGAGTAGAACCAGTACTGTACCCCTCCCGTCATCCGTAATAATCGACACTTCCTCACTTAAAAGTCGAACTCCCAGTGTGATTCGAACCCTTCGAACCCAATGGCTCAAGTCTAAAATTATTCTCACGCTGTTTAACATCTTAAAAACATATTTTCCGATCCTGTTTGCTCAACTTTCGTCAACAACGCCAATTTGTGTATTTCAAGTGAACTAAGATACTGGAACTGTTCTTTCATTCGTGGCAAATTATGAGTATGGTCCATATAACACAGACTATCGTGTTTAGCCAACTCTAGAGGCTGACCTGTTTGTTAGCACAAACATTTTCTACCACCAGTTCTAGTTGATAGAAAAGATCATGTTATTTCAATAAATGATTCAGTGTAAGGCTTCAGTTTGTCGATTTAAACTTTAGAACATGAACTTGCGAAGTCCTTCGAAGCCATGTTGTTTCTGTAGCCGAAGTCCTGAGCAACGGCTAACTTGACTGGATGACTGTTCCATTACAAAGTTGTGACGGAGTCAATCGGATAAACTAATTTCGCCTCAAGAATTATTCATGACTGAGAGGATTTTTTATCGAGTAGACCCACGGGTGAAGAATGGAGTGATAACGTAATCAATCAACCGTGGGTTCCGTCGATGATCAGTTATAAAACAAAAGTTATTTTATTTACCGCGAAACGTTCATTTAGGTACAGTCAGCATTGTAAATGATGAACAAGTTTTGGCTTAAACTGCGCGCGAAACATGAACCAATTTGTTTCATATAAAATAAAAATAAATATTGAGTAAACTTGTATCAAACTTGGCAGATATAAAGGAAACAATTTCTGCCATATAAATATTCTTTCTGATATTATGTTCACATCAATGGAATTGAATTACTTGCATGTACTGTATGGTTGACAATGCACATGTCTAAAATATGCATTCGGAAAATTTCACTTTACCATATCACATCCATTTTGGATCTTTTTTTTTTAAAGATGGCGGACAAATTGTTCTTAAAAACACTGCCGGTGTTTTGTATTCTTTCACCAGTCATACCAATTTTAATACACTAGTTGTAAAATATAATTCATGTATTCAGTTTTGCTATGGCTGCATTCAAGAATATTGTTACGTTTGTTTGCACAGATGTACGTATATAACATTAAGTTTTGTTATTTTACAGGAGATGTCGCATTAAACGGTGATGCCAGACACATTGATAACATATACCACCATAAGTTTGCAACCCTGGCAAACGATGGTGACCTAAACACGTGTAGTAGGACAAACAACGCAGCAACTTCTAGAACTACTCCACCATGGTGGAGACTTTGGCTACCAAACCTGACACTTATCAAAGGAGTTGTTATTATTACTGAAACTGGAAGTCTAAGTAAGAATTTATTATATTACATGTATTTATCTTCAAAATAGTCCGAAAGTCTGGTGTTACGATCTTGCTGTTTTCGAACTTTTCCGAGCTTTTATATCAATAATCTGGCCAAGTTTGGAAATGTTCGTATGAAAAATAAAGGCCCAGTCGTGTTAACGAGGCACACTATAGCATATCTAAGAAAATTAAGGGCACAACTTCGGTTTTACTGGTCCGATCTAGCTAGTTTTCGAACTTACGCGATCTTTTATTGCAATTAACAATCTAGCTAAGTTTGGTAAACATCGGATGAAATATGAAGGTGCTAACGAGGCAAAATATAGCATATTTCAAAAGATCAAGGGCATAACTCCGATCTAATCTGGCTGGTGTTCGTACTTGTCCTTCGGCCAGTAGAGCTAAAAACAATCATGATGATAGTAAACACGTAATACAAACTAGAAAGTGTGTATATATATACATCAACTATTCATAAATATATGGACATCAATGTATTCGTTCAGTTGATATAAAGTCTTCAGTGGTATCTTTTCATATGTGGGATACACTTGATACCTTGCTTTTTATAAATGATTTGTAAACTAGAGATTTATTTTGATATGTGCAGTACAGTGCAGACCTACGATGCCATTGCGTTCGGACGCTGTGGTTTCTACAGGACCCTATATCTCATTTTTTCATGATTCCGAAACGACGAAATATTGCGTTCAATGTTTTAAATATATGTCGCACAGATACACAGAAAATAGTCTTTTAGGTTTTAGATAATGATTTCCGATTGCAATCCAGTTATTTTATTCTGAATCTTTTGTCAACCCTTTTGTGTTTGTGATGTCGTTTGCATTTAGTATTGCTTTTACCTTCTTGTTTGTCTGTTTGCGTGTTTGTTTCTGTGTTTTGTGGGTGACTGTCCTCCTTGAATGCTACTTTCCCTGTCCGATCTTTTTATATTTCTTTTTACTCTTATACACAGCTGTGATTTTAATACGTCAGTTGACTTTATTAATATCCACCATTTTTAAACGCCATCTTCGTGTTTTGTACATTTAGTTTTCATCGATACCAATGCAGTTTGTCTACCAATAACAAATGAGTCATCATTGCTTCCAGTTGTTTTAGGATAAAGAATATAAGTTGTTCATACTATCTTTGTTAAACTTGTTAAACGGTTTACCAAAAGAGGTTATGACTCTATCATTTTGCAACGCACTGCATACTTGGTGATGGACCCATTTACAGTTCGCCACTATGCTTTCCCCTTTCATTGTGCGATGACCGGACAGGCTATGGACCCTATGATGATCAAAGGCTAGGAATTTTTGGTCAAAAGTTGCAAATTGAAAACATAATCGCTGAAAACTGGAATACTCGTGTTATATTGTGAGCGGTACGTAGCCAGCATATTTCACAGATTGTTAGCGGTAGCTAGCATATTTCACTACCGCTCATGAACAGTCTCAATTCAAACCGAGACTGCAATATTTCGTATGTGTCGTGCTCGGCCGTTTCCAAAGGTCCATTATCATACTCTTTTATATATGATTATCATTGCAATAGTAGATAGCTGAATGTTTTGAAAGTAGTCTATTATGTTCATGTATATAAACAAAATAATTGAACAGAATGAAATGTATACATTTGAAATTTGGCGAAATAGTAACAAAAAGCATAACAATTGCTGATTTTCCCTAATCTTAGGATGCTCTAAGCTACAGAAAAAAATCGCAAAGGATCAAAGATTACGAAATTCGGTCTATATATCAAATTTATCGATTTAAATGAAAATCTCTGAAAATGAGAATATGTTTAAAATGTAATTCTTATTGCTATTATATTATAAGGTGTTTGAAGGTTTTCAAAGTTGTCTATTATTTGCATGTATACGGATAAAGATTAGAATGAGCAAACATTGCATATCTTGACGTTTTGGGGAAATAAACAAAACATAAAACAACTAAAAACGCTGATTATAGGAATAGCTAATATACACTTAAAAAGGCAATTCAAATGATCACTTGCGTGGAATGCAGTGGAATTATAACGGGAGCTATTTGTGTTAAGAGCAATTCAGAAATTGTAATGAAAACCCAATCCAGAAATTTCTATGTCAACCAACAATTGTAAGAGGTAGACGCACATCAACAGCATTCTAATACGTTATGGTCTGATGAATGTTGATAAAGTTACAGCTTTTAATATACATTATTTGCATATATTTAAATCCCCTGCATTATTAGTATATTAGCATACAAGGAAGTCCGTGCAGTTTACTAGTTGAAAAAACCCGTAGACATTAAGGTGCATCCGAAACAAGCAATGGGTCACTGGAACAATCATTATCTGGAAATCTATTTGAAAATGACACCATATATTAATGTTTACTGTAAACTTTGTGTCATTAAGGGACCACAATGACCAAGTGGATAACACTTTTGACTCTGAATCAGGGGATAATGGGGATCAGGCCTTACTAGCACTACTTTTTCAGTCTATTCTGGACACTACCTGTAGCCTTGTCTGTCGAATGGGGAAGAATGAAACCGTGCGATCCCGTTTGAGGTCTATCCTCCGAGCACGTTAAAGAACTGTATGAATATATTTGATAGTAAGAGTATGGCAAGATTCCCGGATTCCTTTTTCATATTTCTCTCTCTGGGTGTGTGTGTGTGTGTGTGTGTGTGGGGGGGGGGGGGGGGGGGTGAGGAAAGAGGGATGGAGGCTAGAAATAACCTATAATTCATCTACCTTCTTTTAGATTATGTCTTTCAGCATGTTCAGGATGTGTTATTGCTATAGCGATATCTGCCTGTGTTGCTACTTTCTGCTGTCATGTCTTCTTAAATCGGTTCTTTTATTTACAGAGAGATATTTTACTGAATACTGGGAAGGGTTTAAACTAATGTTGGTAGAACTTGTTACCCGACCCATTTGTCATAATACTATTTATGTTGTATATATGTGGATAATATTCTGTATTTTAACACATTATTGGCAATAAAATATGTTTAAATCATTCAAAGACTCTCTTCGATCTGAACCTTTATATTGTTAAGCACAAGGCCATGCCTTAATCCCAGCCTCGTGTGGTTCCCGGGCAAGAACAAGGGAAACATTCCACGAATTCATGTTGATTTTTGCCATGTTCGCTACAGGTTTTCATCATCATCATCCATGTATTGTTTCAGTATGAGACGGCTCTAGTCCCATTCTGCATATGTTTATGTAAATGAAGAGTGGGTCTGAAATGGTCATTCCTGTTGGCACCGTATAACCTGTTTGTGATGTGCTACGTAAAACCCAATTCATCTCGACCTTTATTATTCTCATGAGAATCTGCTATATTATCAAATCATAGGACATCGCCAGTGTGTCTCAATCTGTCTTACTGTTTGAACTGCAATG